>PVIA01001203.1:0-305022 GCA_004024845.1 Tonatia bakeri
CCTCTCTCTCTCTCTCTCTCTCTCTCTCTCTCTCGCCCTCTTTCTCTCTCTGCTTTCCAGCAATGTAACAAAAGTTTCCAATGGTTGAAGACTTCCACAATTTCCTGACTTTTATTAGTTTATTAATTTTGGTATTTCTCTATTTTTATTTAAGTACAGTTTCTAGAAAAACAAAGTAAATATTTCCCTAGTCTACTCTTGAATTGAAAGTACCTGTTGATTTTAGCATCCAAAGTTGAAAAAAATAGCTAAGTGCTTGGCATTAAACAGATGTAAACACTCAAGATTTCAACTTTTCTTGGTCCATGACTAAGGATTTAAGATGTGGTAATTTCTAATGGGAAAATAATAATAGTGATCAACAAAAGAAATATCACCTAGAAAGAACATCTACATACATGAACACTCACTCTTAACTGCATATTAACAACACGAAGACCATCTGTACACACACACAACCACACTCACCATAGACATTGTATGTTCCATGAGATTAATCACAGAGCAGCTGGGCATCAGTACATGCTGTACTTTCAAGACTCTCTTAATGGATCAAGTCCTTAGTCACTAAAGCCAGGCTGTTATTGATGAGAGCCACTTTTTTCAATATCATTTACTGATGTGATTAAGAGATGTCCAGAGCTGTTATTAAACTCAAACCATACAGGTAAAAATCCAGATAAAATCTTCAGTGTAGTCATCTAAAATGAACTTTCAATGTCAAGCTTGCTCTATGCACAATCTCTACTCTATTAGTGCTTCTTTCATGAGTATCAATTACTTCATTAATTACAGGATACTAAAGCCATAAATTTTCCTTGATGACAGTGTTTTTCAATGATGACATGATTTATAATTAGAGAAGGAAGGGAGTTTATAATAATCTGTAATTAGTAGTTTAAAATTATTTACTATTTGAGGGGTATAATATTTCCAATTCATTTATCAGAACACAAACTAAATCACTATAGAAATTCAGTAATGTCTGTCAAGTCATACACTTGAAAACAAACAAAAAAAATTTAAAATCCTGGGCTCCATTTATGCAATATAATAAAACCCACATTTCTTGCTAATAAAGAACTTCTGCTACAAAAATATCCTTGTCCTTAAAACTATTACCTTTCTAAAATGAATCCTTTTGATAAGCAAAAAGTGAGCTAAGTAACTCTGTATTCCTATTTCCTATGATAAAACTGGTTTTGTTCAGGGTCTTCCTTAGTATATAACAATCCAAAAGATAATAGAGAAAATTATATTCTCTATAAAACATCATATTAGAATCATTATTTATATTTATATTGGAAAAATTCTCTGTTTTGGAACAAATTCCAAAGAAAACCTCTCCTTACAAGTGAAACAGTTCAGCCCCAGATGCCCGAGCACCTTGCAATCCACCCCACTGATGTCAGCAGTCTGCCCCGCGGGCGGCCTCTCCTCCCGTGACCGGAGGATGCTCTTGGTTACAGACAATGAGTTGTTCTCCGTGATGTCGCAAAGTATAAAGACTTCTCATCCTCTGTTCTAGACATATTTATGATTAATGAGTAAACTCTTTGTTGTAAATACATCTTTTGTGTTAACTTATATGTCAATGAACATTTTATCTTTATATGCCACTAAATTTCTATACAATTTCTTATTTTCTTCAGTCCTCAAACACTCTACCAAAAAGTTCATTTTGTGTTTTCAACACTCTCTTAAGCTAATTAGGAAGACTTCCCTTAAGAAACTCCATCGAAGATACTTTCAGACAAATTTCCCATGCTCATATTCTATTCAATTTTATTCTTTTGTAAATTAGGTTTCTTACAGAAGTCTACTATTTTTTTAATTAAGACTTTACTTTTTTACAACAGTTTAACTTTTACAGTGAGAAAGAAAGGAAGGTACAGGGATTTCTCCTGCATCCCTGGCCCCACAAATGCATAGTCTTTCTCATTGCAGACATCTGCCACTAGAGCGAGAAACTTATTATAATCGATGAGCCTACATCAACACATTATAATAACCCAAAGTTCATAGTTTACTTCAGTGTTCACTCTCAAAATTGTACACTCTATGGGTCTGGATAAATATATCCATTAGTATAGTATCATACAGAGTATTTTTACTGCCATAAAAATCCTCTGTGCTCCACATGTTCACCCCAGTCTCCCAAACCCCTGGAAAGCAATGACTTTTGTACTGTCCTTAAATGCTTGTGAAAGCTTTGCAAGTCTGGTACATGAGTGCACACATGCACTAAATGCGTTGTCATAACTTTTAAAAATAAACATTTGTACTTTTAACTTTGTAGGTGAATATTTCTATAAAAATGATAGATTGATATATACCAAAAATATACATTATGTTTCTCTCTGGATAGTAGAATTTAATGTATTTCTCAATCTCATATTTCTTACATTGAATGTACATATTTTATAAATAAAGGAAATACTACTTTAAAATAATAAGTACTAAATAAAAAATCTATATTACATATTATGTCAATGATTTCTATTGTTTAAATATAATTTCAAGACAATGTAGTACACATTCTTTCTGACTAAATTTTTTTATGTACAATGCTTCTGTGAAAGAGCATGTACTTTTCTAAATAATCCAATGAATAAATAATGGTTAAGCCATTACACTTTCCATTTTAATGGTAATATTGTGTCTTTTACATCTGACTCTGAAAGGGTCAAAGATTGCCAAGGCAGACAGATAAATACTTCACTTTGTTTGATTTTATTTTTTATTTGTTGTATTTGCCAACTTAGCTCAGTTAAAAATTGAAGAAAAATTGTTGCATTTGTTTTCCTTAATTTTTTACAGGCACTAAAGGAATCATACTTGTGTTCAAAATGTAAAAGCATTTATTCTCCCAGGCAGCTGTATGTGTTGGTCATGAAAGAATATTGCTAGAAAATATAGCAAGTAGTGAGGTGTGCTCTTGGCAATCATACAGCTCCTGAAAGAGAAATTTTGCTAGAACCTTTGCATGACACTTTTTCCTTTAAAAATATTAGAACCTTAGTTAATTTACTTGGTTCATATTTGGATAAGAAATATATATTCACCTATTTCAGTTTATGGTTTTAAATGGCAGGGATTTTCTCCTGACTCAAAAATACCCAATCACCTTAGGAATAGTAATAATGACAATTTAATATGGTACAGAAACACCTAAGATAACTTCATCTGACAGCTATCAAGGGGTGTGATTGGAGGTGGAGGGATTGCACAAAGAAGGAAAAGGGACTCATTGAAATTAACAACAGTGTGGTGATTGTGGGGAGGGAGAGTATGAGGAGGATGAATGGTAATGGAAAAAATACAATAAAAATAATTTTTAAAAAAGTTACTGAATGATTCCTGGTCCTTACCTAATCATACATATAGCTGGCAATAAATATATTATAATTAATCATTAAAAGATTTTTTAGTCTTTAGGATCCATGAAAAATTGATCCTATGCAAGGATTTGAAAAAATAAATTAGAACTGGCAAGGTTATAAAATTGCTCCTAGCTAATTTAAACAAATTTAAATTTGTTTACAACATTCATTCAAAATGCTCTGTTTGTACCTCACTACATCCAAGTTTTACTGTAACATTTTATTAATGTAACACTTGTAATCTTATGTTATGTAAATATTGTTAAGTATTAACAACAGTGAAAGAACATCTGGATCACTTATTCAATAAGCACCTGCTAATATTCACAAATACTTCTTTTTGCCTCTAAAAAGAAAAGCAAGCAAGTTAATTGAAAAATGATTAACACTTTCAATTTTTAGCACACTTAGAAAACAAAACCAAGTTTATGATTTACAAGTTTGATATACAGCATATTTGATTTGTAACTTCATTATACAATTACCCATGTTTATAAAATATTTCATACAGAGTAATACAAAAAATAATTTTACCTAGAACAAGAGGTAGCACTGCCCAACAGCGAGTTGTATGTTTTAGCTTCCCAATTAATAGCCTGTATACTTGAGACAGATGTTAAATCCTTTTCTCACACTGATGTGCATCTGTTGTTTATTTCCAGTGGAATGGTTTTGCTCTGATCAATGAATGTATCAGTCTAGTTGTCCATCTTATTAGAGAGGTCAGAGCAGTGACAGGGGTACATCTGTTTTCACGTCAAATAGCATTGGAAGTAATGAATCCTCTCCATGCAGACGAACAACACTCTTGCAATTGTCCTTCGTTCTTCGACTGCAGAGCCGATCATGATTAAGCTGAGGTACTTGGAAAATTGGAAGTTTTGGTACATTCTATAACATTTTTACTCTAAAATTTATTTTCATCTCTGTGGTATTTTCAGTTCTTGATAGTGACCCAGTTCTATAATATACATCTAAGACGATGCTTGTTATATAATTCATTTGCATAAGTGGGAAAATGTAGCAAAAAGATTGTTCTAAAATATAGCCAGTTAAAATTGTTTTCAGTTGCCAATAAAACCTCTTTGCAAGCATAAATATTGCATTTATCATGCTAATAATCAATAAAAATGCCAAATGAGTACAATTCAAAAATGCATATAAATGCACATTAACATACATACTTTGTTAATACTAGGTAAATGAAACCCTAAAATTGACTAAATAAGGGAAACCACAAGTTTACAGGAAGCAGATCACAAACAGAGGTTCAGATAAATTTTGAAAGTCTCTAACAGGAGGCTGAGTTGTTTTGAGGGAAACAGTATGAAGGTAATACCTTGCTTGATGGATAGGACAAGTTGTTTCTGTACGGATTAAGTCACTGCCTTTCATCAAGCATATTTCCTGCAACAGCATTGGAAGTGATAAATGGAAGTGGTCACTCTGATTTGTAGTCACTTGCTAAAGTGCTAGCATTTTAGTCCTCACTTTGGCATTGATTGACCATGTAGCCCTGTCACTTGAGGCAAGTCACTTGAGCCCTGCAGTTGTTGGTGTCTAGATTAGTAAAATATAAGGAACAACTCCTCACTAAACATCCATCCTTGAAGACAGACCATTCTTCAGGCCATAGAGCAAAGTGAAATCTTGCCAATTAGCAGGATAATTGGCAACAAGTGGTAGTAGACAGGCCATTAGTGTCTGGGAGAACTACAGAGGGGTATCTGCAAGTGCCCAGAACTATCCGCATCCCCAACTTTGGGATTTTATGATCTAGTAAAATTTCAAAACTTTAGGCAAATATATGAACATCAACTTGCCTTTTCAACTAAAGACTTAAAGAAATAGTGAACACATAATGTCAGTATTATATACACACATACTGTGTATGTGTGTATATACTTTTAACTTCAAAATTGGAAGAACACAACAAAAAATAAAAATATATTAAGTAATGCTTTTTTCATTATAGTTTTCTCAGTATTTCTACATGGACATTTTTGATAGAGAAAATTTAATCATTTACTAACCTCAGACATAGGCAGGTATTTGGGAAACATCATTTCTGAGCACCAGCAAGGCCTTGTCTCAGTCCAGATTCTGATGCTGACCAGCCTCTGGAGACCAAGGGAAACACCAGCTTCAGTGTCCCCATGTCTAAAGTAGGCAGCAGTGCCTTGATTTCAAGGGTGGGTCCGATAGGCAGCTCACATACTCAAGAAAGCACTCTGGCATCAGAGAAAATAGGAACTAGCCAATTTACTGAGGTCAGACTCAGATATAGAGTGCAAAATATTGAGACTAAGTCTCAAGGGCAAAGGTAAAAAGTCTGTGATTATGTAGTCCAGTTAGTGGTATGGGCATAAGAACGAGAACACAAGAGAAGCTTAACTTTGAATCTCCTCAGTATTTGGATTAGTCATAGTCTTTAAACTACTGAGAACAAAAGACACAATTTTCATCACTGAGGCTAGAGCTGAATCTTCAGAGTGGTCATATTCCCAGCTATGCAGACCAGGGAGTTTTGGGTCCTGGCTCCTTGCAGCTCACTGCACTGATGGGTGACCTGGAGTGGTCCGGCCCTGCTCTGCAGGAGAAGCCTTTCTATAGTCACTTTCTTATTTATTTGAAAAATTTGGTAAAATGTTTACATATTTTTCTGTCTCTGTAAAACACAACTATGCTTGTAAGTTCTGAAAAGGAGTCAGCGTCACTTCCACTCTAGGATGCAAACCATGGAGCATGAATACTTCAGCCATATTCATCTGCACACAAATGCTCTTTCATTTGCTAAAAGTCAGTCTCTGACTTGTGATGGGGATAGTCAAGCATGGAGTTAGTAAAAAGCACAACATATGGATAACACTTTTTCAGAAACATTTATAGCTAATAGTATCAGTTTCATTTCTATTATTGTTCATTAAATCACGTAAGTACAATTAAATTTTCTCCAACATTTTTTAAATGTTCAAATTTTGGTGAAGCATTCTGTAACTCAGGTGTTGATAAAATACAGCCCAGAGGCCATATCTGACCTACCGTCTAATTCTGTGTGATCATCAACCTAAGAATGTTTTTTATACATGAATATGTTCAATTGATTTGATAACAGAAGAACACTGACTCTGAATACCAATTAAGTAAAATGTTATTCCCTCAAAACAATTTCATTCTCAGTAAACTAATATTATAAAAATATTATACTCAATTATCATATTTTGAATGTTGTCAATAAAATTATGGAAATTTGTTTTCTCTCTAAAAAACTACATAATACCCTCAGTATTGCCTCTTGACCACAAAACTAAAAATGTTTATTATCTAGCCTTACAGAAAAAGTTGCTGAACCATTTTAGGAATATCAAAGAAAGTTTACCTTTTTTCCCATTATATATCAATGTAGTAGAAATAAACAGTATTTACAAGGAAAAACTTAAATGCTTCCTAAAGTATAAAGAATAAATAAAAGCAGTAAGTTGTACAGAAAGGACAAGCATTTTTGTCAACATGGGATGCAGAATTCTTCAAGTTTTTAATTACCCACTGGTGGGCACATGTGGCAAGTATTCATTCAACGATGGCCTGCAGTCCCAGGAAGCATCGCAGAAAGTCCAAGAGGTCAAAGTCATTAAAGGAGGTATCTTGCCAAGAACTACAGATGAAAAAATTATTGCTTCCTGCCTTCTGTTCTTAAATTATGTGCATCTTTATTGTATATTTATTTCTAAAATAGTGAGTAAAATGAAGAATACATTTAGTGGCATAATGTATCATATTCTTAAGAACCCACTAGGTAAAATAACTTTAGTAATTAGAATATATGCAAACATTTCCCAATTTTTATTCATAAAGCAGGACCACAACAAGACTACAACCATCTTTGAGCTAGAATTTTAATATTATAGGTCAAAAATGATAGGACTGTGCTCTATCACTCATTTTTTAAAGTGATTGTATGCCCATACCACATGATAAGTAAATTGTGTTAATATGGAAATAATAAATGAAATTTGATGTCCTTGTTAACTAAAATTTTAAACAAAGGTGTCCAGAGACCTAGGTGTCACCTACTTTATATTACTTTGCCTCGGCTATTTTGATGATATTTAGTGAATCACAAGGATCATAAAATGGTTAAAGTCAGTGATACATGCTCACCACCGGTACATGGTACAGCCTGAATTCTAATCCAGTGCTGCCTGAATCCTTAGGAGTGTGAAGGAATTTTTAATCACTACTCAGTGCTCTTCCACTAAAAGTCCTCATTTTAGAGTCAAAGAACCTAAGGCAGAGGAAGCAATAAACTCTCCCAGGTGTTCTCTACAGCAGTCCAGCTGTGCACCGATCCACAACAATCCTGAGAGATCGAAAGTGATTTATATTTTTGAATCTTCGTTTAAATTTATATTCTATTGTATATCTTGGGATAATAATGTTAAGCAGATATGACCAATTAGAGAATTAATAACATCATAACCCTATGTCAAAAAAGAATAACGTTTTAAAATCATGAAAGATTTATTTCAGCATGCTGCTAGACCTCATGACCATTGTGAGAAACACTCTCCTTCATTTGTGCTCTTAACATTCCATGACAGTCTTGTAAAACTCTTTAATCAATACCCAAAATTTGACTATCAGCTACGTAAAATGGTAACTGTAATGTTTATTCCTCTCTTATACCTGCGAGTTCTCTACAGAGGTCAAGTTTGTGCATATGACTTTTTGGTAAAAACTTCCTTTTAAATGATTTAAGGGTAAAACTCAACATATCCTAAATGTAACTTTTCTACCACTAATGTCCATATCCCAAATGTACCTTGGAATTTGACTTGCCCTCACATTTCATCATTATGCTTCTAAAATATTCACCCAGGCCACTCCCAAGTTTTTATCCCAATAAAAAATTATTTTATCTCACAGCTTCAACATGTTTTAATGTCCTAATAATCTCCTGTGCTCTAATTTTGGTATCTTCATGTGAAATTATTCTTCACACCTTCAGAAAATACACATACACGGTCTGACTAGGCCACTTGTCTGTTTAAAGTTTTTTTTATATTTTTTATGTGAACATTTTATTTTATTTTATTTTTTATTTTATTTTAATTGTTGTTCAAGTACAGTTTTCTGCCTTTTACCCCCATCCCAGCCCACCTCCCAGCCCTCTCCACCTCCCTCCTGTTTCCACTCTCCATTGTTTTTGTCCCTGTGTCCTTTAAGATAGTCCCATATCTGAAGTATAAAGTTTAAGTTTTTTAATGTGATAAGCAGTTCTTCGTGATCTGTCTCCCTTTCTTCTCTAATCAGTTCTCCCTGGCTATGTGCCCTAGTCTTTAGACGCCAGTGTGCTCGTCATACCTGAACTTAATTATGTTACTGTAAGCTACTGTGCCTTTGTCACTGAAAAATCCTCATGGCACCTTCTCCACTTACTCATTCTCCTCACTTTAGACTTTTCTCCTCTGTGTAACATTTTTTGACCTGTCCTGCCCCCCTTTCAAAATTATTACCTCCTCCTTTACTGTTTCATAGCACTCTGCAGCATGCAGAGAGTATTTTGTTGCAAATTTCATCTTTTTTTTTCATGTTAATTTTTTTTTATTTAAATGAATGTTCAAGTACAGTTTTCACCCCCTTACTCCCATTCAAGTCCTCCCATCCCCCCACCTCCCACCCAATCAAGCCCTCCCACCCCCCTTCCCTACCTCCCTCCCATTACCACCCTCCCCCTATCTTTTATCCATGTGTCCTTTAACTTTAATCCTATAAACCCCTCCTCCTCTCCCCTGAAATCCCTCTTCTCTCTCCTCTGGTCACTCTCCACCTGTCCTCAAATGCAGTGTCTTTGACTATACCCTGCTTCTTTCCCAAATTTCATCTTTATGTATTCCTGCTATGGTTCATGGCTAGATGGCAAAGACTGAGTGTGATATTCATATTTTTATTCCCAATACATAACACAAAGCTAGTTACTTAGGAGTAACTCAAATATATTAGAGAACTAATAGATATGAATGACTAAAAGTATAAATGAAAACTATCCTATTCCTTTTTTGGCAACAAATCACATCCTAACACCCAATCACAGTTTAGGTCGTTTCACACCACAGCTTTAACCTACTCCAGAGAATTGTTTCTGCTTTGACAAAATGTTCACCAAACTTATACAATGAACAAACCATGTAAACACAAATCTATAATGACTGCAATATATGTCTCTAACTAGCTTATAAATATGCTTGGAAATTTTAATGACAAACATTATATATAATTATAATTATATAAAAATTACATATAATTATATGTAAAATAATAAATATATTATATATAGAATAATATATTCTATTATAAATTACAAATATAACTACATTATATAAGTTAGAATATTGCAATTTCCCAATTGAAATAATAAACATTATATATTATGCAAGAAGTAATATTTTGTATTTGTAAAGCACTTTTAGTTATAATACCCTTCCATATCAATTAATCACTTTTAAAACTTTGTGTTTGGCAAGACACATTACCCCCATTTTGTAGAATATAAAACTTAGCTTTAAAATGCTGAGATAATTATTTCAAGGTCATAATGTAAGACATGAACTGGGATAGAATACGTGTATTCTGTTTCCCAGTGCAGTTCTTTTTTTCTATCAAATCATATTCACAGTAAAACAAAATGGGAAAGTACACAAAGTATGAAGTGTGGAAAGTAGCATAATTGCATTTTGCTACATTCTACTTATGAATGTGTATGAGAAAATACAAAAATAGATTCATTCCAGTGGAGCATTTAGCTGCTGGAGAGTCCCAGTGCTGAAAACCTGAAGGAGATGACAAAGGTAATTATGTAGCTTCCACAACAACCTTTTCATTTAAAATTCTTCCTGGTTAGCTCTACCGGGATTTTTCCACTCAGCAACCTCTTGTATTTACCCCCTGAGCTGTCAAAATTATATCCTAATGTGAGGAGAAATTTTTTATCTTAAATTTTATCTAAAAATAAAGGCAGCCACCAAGTTCACCCTGTCCCTGGCAGTCTGAGACAAGCACGCATCTCCCTGACGCCCCAGCAGAGCAAGGGGGCGGGGGATCTTTCCCGGCAAACTGACAGTGGTTGGACTGCGGAGGGAAAGGGGGAGAGGCACAGCCGAATCTCTAATAGGCGTCTTTTGAGCAGACAGTGTTCTTCCTTTGAGTTTAACCTCAAGCAGAAGACACCTCCTTAAATAGAAAGACCTTTCTTTTATAATATCTAGGTGTTAGAGGAAAACACCCACACTGACAGGCAGTTCCCTATTTTATGAAAGATCTATAATGTTTGAATTTGCAGATGATAGCCAGAACATTGGGATTTCTCATTAAAATAGTTTAAAATTTTTCTGGACAGCATAGAACTTGTGTGGAAGGGTCATGCGATTTTCAAAGTTAGCCTTGGTATTCTAGAAATGATACCTACTTAATGATAGAAGAATCAGGCCCATTATCTTGGAATTTATTAGTTCTACTTCATTTGATCCATGTATTTGATCCCTTCCTTTAACAAAATTATATTCATGTGTGAATCATTAGACTGTGCACAAATATTTAGAAAAAAAATTAGTAAAGGGCTGAATATGTCAGAAAGAACTTTCTGAAAGAGGCAATGCTCTTGCTGATCATTAAAAATGAAAGACAGATGACTAGTCCAAACAGAATAACCAGTATGCAATTAGAAGTAAGAGCAAGAGAGGACCTGACACACCCACAGATAACTGTAAATTCAGCACCAACAGACCTAAGTGGGAATTAGCAGGGGTGGAGGAAAGAAAAACCTATCCCAGACATTGTAAAGAGGTGGCATTGATAGCACTCAGTGATTATGTGCTGGGAGTAAATCAGAGAAGGATGACGTTTAGTTAGTTTTCTGACTTGGGTGATTGGCTGAGGAATGGTGCTATCTCCTGTATGGAAAAATACAAGGACGGGGCAATGGGCAGTGGGGAGTAGGGAGGAAGAAGTGGTGAGCTTCAGGGAAAGGAGCTAAGTTCAAACTACCTATGAAATAGGTGATGGGGTTATCAAAAAATTGGTAAGACAGTTATGTCCAGACAGATATGTGGACTGGAATTTTATCTTGGAAATTACTGGTGTAGATGCCTCAAGTGGAAATTTTAATTTAAATCTTTTTATTTAATTTTTTAAAAACCAGTTATTTGTATATTCCTAATTTTAAAAGTCAGAGACTTACAAGGGTTTGTATAAAACAGCAGCGTCCTGCTTCCTGGTTCCACTCCCAGAAGCAAACCTCATTCTACAGCTCTTTTTTTCTTTTTGCCTCCGTGTTCATTCGAAATGAAATGCTCTACAACCATTTCTTCATTTTCCTCCCCAGTTTGATGGAGTATGTATTCACCTCCTATTATGGAAGCTAAAGGTTTTCCTGCTTTACATTTTCACTGACCATCTTCTTAATAATGACATAATTCTGTTACAGAAATAAGCACTGTTCTTTTTTACTGTAGCTATGAGAATACGATAGGCATGCAATGTCCTGTGCAGTGTGCTTGTGCTCGTGTTTCCTTTGTGCACAGCTCTCTTCTCTCCATGAAGTTAATTACTGCCCATTGTTTTGCTTAGTCTTTTGTGTATGTATCACTGACTCATCCTCAGATATCTGCCAGAAGAGTGAATATTCTATCAATATTTTCAAGCAGTTCAGGTAAATCTATGAGTCTACTGTTTTTCTTGTGGATATCACCGTGGAAACCTTCTGTTTCAGTCTGACCCTGTTACTGTCTGGCTACGGTATTGCCGAACTGGGGACTTCACTAAAGCATCGTCCTTAAGAATAATGCTTTTCTACTCCCTGACCTCTAGTTCATAGAGCCCTGCTGTGGACTAAATTATGTTCCCCCAAAACTCATATCTTGAAACCCTAACATCCAATACCTCAGAATGTGTGATTCTATTTGGAGAGAAGATCTTTAAAGAGGTAATTACATTCAAATGAGGTGGTTACAGTGTGCCCAAATTCAATTTGACAGGCAGTGTCATCAAGAGACATTATGACAGACAGACCAGGGGCCCACATGCACAGATAGACAACAATGTGGAGAGGTAGCAGGAGGCTGACTATCTTTAAGCCAAGGAGAAAAGCCTCAGAGGAAACCAGCTTTGTCTGCACCTCAGACTTTTCAGCCTCCAAAGCTGTGAGAAAATCAGTTTCTGTGTTTCAAGCTACCCAGTCTGTGGCATCTTGTGACAACAGCCCCAGTAAACTAATAAAATCACACGCATTGTTCTTGCCTTCCCGCTGCACTGTTTTTTTAAACAGAATATATTCTCTAGATGTTTTTTGAAAATGAGTGAGTAGAAGACAATTTGGGTGATGAGGGACAGATTCCAGCATAGCTGAAAATACCTGAATTTAAACTTCAGATTTGTATGGTAAGTTTTCTGGGTATAGAATTCTAGGTCGATTATGTCCTATCATCCTATTTATCCCCTTTCTTACTTTGATTGTTATATACGCTATTTTTTAATAGTTACCTACATATAAAAAATTCCATTTGAGGATAACCAAATAGTTAATTCCTGTTTTACCTCTCAGAGTAAAACACAGATTCCATCCATAAGTAATTGGCTACAGAAAGCTATGTGAGCACTACCTAATTTGTGGGATCAAATAGTACAATTCTATGTGCTCAGAGGAGAGCTAGAGATACTTGGTAAACAGCATTAATTAAAATTATAAAAAGAAATATAAAGAAACCAGTGCAAAAACTACAGTAAGAAGAATTTTGTGTTGAGTTTGAGGTGAATAAAAACTGATGAAAAATTTTCTTTGGCTAAATAAATTTTCTATAAGTTGTTGATTGAAAAATATTCCAACAGGGATGACAAACTTCTACATTCTCCTCTTAATCCATTTTATTCATTATGGATCATATTGAATCAAAATCTGAAATTTTTGTAAGAAATACAATAGAACATTTTCAATATTAGGACAATGTATTTTGAATAAGGAAACAGACCTTAAAATGATTGCCTTCCCATATACCATGTACAATCTAGACCAGAGGGAATCTGTTTTATCCCAGTTTGGACACATGACACAAGGATAACCCCAAGATGTACACTTAAGTACTTCTACATTGAATCTATCAGGTCATCGACTATAAGATACCTGCAAATAAAGAAACAACAAAGGATTTTTAAAATATGTTCATTAATTTTAGAGAGGACATAGAGAGAGAGAGAAATTTCAGTGCAAGAGAGAAACATTGATTTGTTGCCTCCAATATACGTAGGACTGGAAAATGAACTCACAACCTAGGGAGATATCCCAATAATGAATCAAACCCCCAAGTTTTGGTGTATGGGATGATGCTCCAACCCACTGAGCCACACTGGCCAGGGTACAAAGGATTTTTAAATACATCATGAAGTGAGTGGTGATGCAGAGATTATTATTATTAACATGTATAATTTGGGGATTTGTATACTAGCATCTTTTCTCACAGATCTAGAGAGGTTTACTCATATTCCATGAGTCTCAAAGCAATTCAGTGAGTTTCCATTTCTCCACATCCTCACCAGCACTTGTTTGTTGATCTAGTGATAATAGCCATGCTGGCAGGGGTGAGAGGGTACCTCACTGTGATTTTAATTTGCGTTTCTCTGATGATTAGTGATGTTGAACATTTTTTCAGATGGTCATGTACTGGCCCTGTATATGTCTTCTTTGGAGAAGTGTCTGTTCAGGTCCTATGCTCATTTTTTAATTGGATTGTTTGTCTTCCTGGTGTTGAGTTATATAAGTTTTTATATATTTTGGTAATTAAACTCTTATCATATGTATCATTGGTAAATATGTTCTCCCATATAGTGGATTCCCGTTTCATTTTGTTGATGGTTTCTCTATGCAGAAGCTTTTTAGTTTGATGTAGTTCCATTTGTTTATTTATTCCTTTGTTTCCCTTGCCCTAGGAGACATATTGGCAAAAATGTTGCTATGTGAGAGGTCTAAAATTCACTACTTATGTTTTCTTCTAGGATTTCTATGGTTTTGTTACTTGATTCTTTTATCCATTTTGAATTTATTCTTGTGTATGGTATAAGTTGGTGGTCTAGTTTCATTTTTTTTTTGCATGTCTCTGTCCAATTTTCCAGCACCATTTATTGGATAGACTGTTTTTACCCCATTGTATGCTCTTGCTGCCTTTGTCAAATATTAATCGACCATAAAGGCTTAGGTTCATTTCTGGGTGCTCTGTTCTGTTCCATTGATCTATGTGTCTGTTCTTTGCCAGTACCAGACTGTTTTGATTACAGTGGCCTTGTAGTATAGTTTGATATCAGGTTTTGTAATACCTCCAACTTTACCCCTAGTGCCCTCTTGGTGGGAATGCAGACTGGTACAGCCACTGTGGAAAATGATATAGAATTTCCTCAAAAAATTTAAAATGGAACGGTGAAAGAATACCGTCCCGGCCATCCTGCAGTATTCATCTCGGCTGCGGGTGTTCATTAAACACGTGTAATACACAGAATTCTTCCATGATTCTGTGGGGACATAGAGAACATGGTCACCCCCTCCAGTGGGGAGCATGCTGTACCTTTACCCCAGTGGGTTTTTATTGAGAAAGTAGACTCAGTTTGTGGATTCACAGTCTGGCAGAAAGGATCAAAGGGAACAGGTAACTTACAAAGATGCTAACAGAACTCCTGCTGATTCTGGGCAGAGATTGAAGTTTTATCATATGAAAGGACTATATGGTTCAAAGGGCTAGTTTTGGTTTCCTGTCTGTGCCTTAAAATTCTAAGTTAATAACATCCTCCAGCAAACAGATCTCACAGAATCTTGCATATTCTAAGTCCCAGGACTGATTACTCTGGTGGTCCGCCGTCTCTGGTCTGAGCTGCCCCTTTGGCTATTTGCTTAGCCCTGAGAAGGGCAGGAGACAGAGGCAGCCAGGAGACTTGGATTTAAGTACAAAGACTCAGGCTTAGAGGGGGCAGGGGTTGATGCCGATCACCCTTTCTTTTCCACAGCCCCTTCATTTCCACAGCCCCATGAGTCTCATCTCAGAGGCCTTTATGTGATCAGCACTTGTCTTAGGTCGCTCCTTCCTTGAGGAGTCTTACCCGTCATTGGTTAACTGATTAAGCATTAAAGGCCAGGCACAGAACAAGTAGTGTTCATGCCAGGGGAATAAGTTTTGTCTCCTTAGTGGCTCCTGGTCTGGAGGTCTCTCACTCAGCCTAAGTCATAGGGGGTCACAGCTTCCTGAGACCAGGCAGGGTGGTCCCCAACATGGAACTGCCTTTTAACTCAGCAATAATATATTCTAAGAATTTGGAAACCCCAATTTGAAAGAATATATGCACCCCTATGTTCATAGCAGCATTGTTTGCAATTACTGAGATCTGGAAATGCCCAAGTTCCACTAATACATGAGTGGAGAAAAAAGCTATAGTACATCTATGCAACGGAGTATTACACAGCAGTAAAAAACAAGGAACTGTTATGGTTTGTGGATGACCTGGAGAGCATCATGCTGAGTGAAATAAGCCACTCAGTGAAAGAAAAACACCATATGATCTCACTTATATGTGAAATCTAATGAACAAAATAGACTGACAAACAGAATGGAAACAGAGGCATGGACTCATGGAACAGACTCACAGCTGTCAGAGGGAAGGGGATAGGAGGCTGGATGAAAGAAGGTGAAGAGATTAGCCAAGGAACACACATGCATAACCCATAACCACAGACAACAGTGTGGTGATGCCCTGAGGAAGGAGGGTGAAGGCTGAGTGGAGGTGGGTGAAAGGGGAATAGTGGGGACATCTGTAATACTGTAAATAATAAAGTTTTTTTTTAAAATAAAAAAGTTCCAAGGACAGAGTATCAGTGTAACTGTAATAATCCATCTTTACACTAAGGGGCACCAGGTCCATGTGTTTCACACCAAATTTCTAGATATATAGACCCTCACCATCAAACCTCCTATCAGAATAATTTCCCAACAGAAGCCCCCTTCATTGTGACACAAAATGGGACCAGCATTATTTAGTAAATATTCCCCCAATCCAACATGGCTGTTGGAGCTCCAGCAGAACCACACTAAAGAAATTAACGTCTTTTTAAATGTCATTAAAATTATTAACATTATTAAAGAGCTTTACATAAACTCACACAGCAATATCTTATTAAATGTCAGTAGCTAAAAAATCTTAGTTTAAATTTTGAAATACCTAAATGAGGTAATAATGAAATATTAATATGTTCAAGGTTTTATCTGGATTGAAGTGGGTATGTATTAGGTCTAATAGTCCCACATGTCTTTTCTCCTCTGCTTAATATTTCTACACATGAAGAGTCAGGTTCACATTAACATCAAGGGATTCTTTTTTTTCTTTAATGAGACTGAGTGCATGGCTGTGGCCTGAGAGCTGTGCAGCGCCCTCATGCTCCTCCTCTTCTAATAGAACCTGGGGTCCCCACTCTTTCCAGAGACATGAGGTGCTTCCAAAAATGCCAGGTTTGAGGGTCATCACAGTTCCTTGTGCTTCAAGAAAAGGCCTAAATATCATGCTGTTACTCCGAGCAGGAAATAAGAGCCCTGTAGAATCATAATACAGCCATACGGACACTATTTCATAGTAACGCCCATAGATTGACCAGGGCTGGTAACTGTCCCTTTAAATGGTATCGCATATAGTCCTCACGTAACTCTAAGAGGCAGGTGTTATTACTCCCATTTTAAATATAAGGAAATAAAGGCTTCTAGAGATTGGGTGAGCTTGGCATGAGTCTCAAAGTCAGTACGTTTTAGAGCCAGAATTTTAATTAAAATCTGTCTGATTCCAAAGTTCTTCTTATGATATGTAATTAATATATTAATTTTTGCAAAACTGACATACCAAAAAGAATTTTTTCTAATAATGGCTTTATTTATTGTAGTGATAATATTACCAAATCAATTTTCCTTCAGAGGTGGTGGAAAAGTACATTTCTGCAGAAAAAACATTACATGATATAGTTTTTATATTAAACATTCTAAAAGTTAGGTTTACTCTGAATTCATGTGATTCATTTAAAATGGAAATAAACACATCTTTGAGGTAAAATATTCTTCGTAGGACCCGACCTCCAGCTGTGATTTCAATTACTCAAAATTTATTAATTTCACCTATGGTGTTGTTTCTAGGAGCCTAAAGAGGTAAGAAGTTTACTATGAGAAGGATTTTCAAACAAACTGGGACCTCTTTTTCTAAGGGCTTGTCACATCACTGGTCTGTTTTATAATATAAGTCAATGAGGAGTGTACTCCTGTATGTACATGTCAGTACATAATATTTTATCTTTCCACCAAGCACTTATTAAATGCTTTAATAGGACAAAATAAGTGTATGAAATCAAAACATGGACTTTATATGAGCTTGTAGACGAAGGAAGCAAAAGAAAAAACAATTTAATCTAATATGACATAGATTAATCATTTTCATGTCAATAAGACATTAATTGGATAGAAAGAAAATGTTCTGTACTTAGGTTTCTTTAATTCCTAAGGCTAAAACTAGATCAAAGCAAAATTCTTGTTACTAGTCAGCTGATGACCAAACATGCTATTTCTGCTTATTAGACAGTAAATGCCCTAAAGGCAGGGATTTTTTAAAAAAATGTAAATGAGAATCTGACTTTCTTATCAGAGTAGGAGAAAGTTTTAGTGATAGACACAAGGACATACTGAAAGTATAGGGTAACAATGTAGCATATTACATTGAAACAAATGGAGTGAACAACACGAACCCATGGCCATAGGGATAAGTTATGAGCTTATGGAATGGAAGTCCCAACTGTGTCATAACTGGAATTGGCACAGTAGCTGAACTTTCTAACCTTTGGCTGACTGCAGACCCTCCAGGGCACTGCCGCTGCCCACTTCTGGCTCTGCCCTGTTCTCAGTTCTGTAAGGAATCAGTGCTGCTTGGAGGGTGACTTGTGCGAGGTTCAGGGCAAAAACCATCCTCGTGGTGCCAATCATCCTCTTGAAGATACTTCAGAAAGTTCAGGGGCAATGCTGAAAAGAAGCAGTATTCAACTTCAACTAGATTTTAGTGTTCAAATTTGATAATTTGAGCAATGAAGTAATACTAAAAGTGATAATGTGGATTATAATGGTGATGAAGATGACAGCAGAAACATATCGACTCCGTTAAAGCATATGAACACATAATTTTGAAAAGAGAAAAGTTATTTTAAAGTCTGTGGAAAGAATGATATTGTAAAGTTAGGGTGACTGTCATAGAATAAAACTAGTTCTTTCATTCACTTTAATATGTACTAGAGTGAATTTTTCATTTTTATATCTATATTGATTTTATATGTCAGTTTTAGAAGCATAGGTAAACATGTTTTATCTGTTTAATAGAAGAATAAAGAAAAACGAGTAAGCCAAATTAATTCAGGTGACAGATACTAATTGAAAACTGGAATGACTAATCAACTTCAGTGATCACAAAAAATAACCAAACTTAAAGAGAGTGAACAAACTATTGATGATAGAAAGGTATTGTCTATCAATGATAATGCAATGGGTGCTTTATAGATACTAACTCATTCAGTCCTTCTAGTAGCTTTGTGTGTTGGGTATTAATATCATCCCCATTTCACAGATGGAAATTGAGAGACAGAGGTTGTGTAATGTGCTCACAGTCACAAAACTGACAAGGTACAGAGTTGCAATTTAGCTCTAGGTAGTTACACCCTAAGACCACTGAGCTTAACTTCAGCCCTATCAGACATTTCACAGGGACCCTTTGAGTTTAACTAATCAGAATCCTTCCTGACTTTACCGAAAGCAAAGCCTTTAATGCTCCTATTAATTAAAATTATTTTAAGGAGTTTTAATTACATGCCATACAGTGACAAAATAAGACTTTTGAAATCATTTTGTGGGGAAGACACCAGGCTAAAATTTATAAAACATACAGAAGGTATGGGCTCAAAATTCCACCTTTGTAGAACAAGAAATTTAGCTGTTGGAAGAAGTTCAGCATGATGGCCAGTGCCCTGATTTGGAATCTCTATGGAGAAGCAAGCAAGAATCAACTGACCCTCCCCCTTTTCTTTAAGATTTTAATTACTTATTTTCAAAGAGAGAGGAAGGGAGGGAGAAAGAGAAGGAAAGAAACATTAATGTGTGAGAGAAACATCAGTTGGTTTCCTCTTGTGCATCCCCAACCAGGGCCCGGCTCGCAACCCAGGCATGTGCCCTCACTGGGACTCACACCAGTCACTTGTAGGTTCACAGGCCAGTGCTCAATCCACCAAGCCACACCAGCCAGGGCTCAATTGACTCTTTTAAAAAATAGTTATATAGTTATCTCAATAATTATATTGAGATATAATTTATTTAAACTATATGATTCAATGGGTTTTAGTATATTCAGGCTTATATAGCCATCACTGCAATCTAATGTTTGCCACTTCAAACAAAATTCCTTTAGGCACTAGAATCAGTTGATCTTTCACCCAATATCTACATACTCAGCAGGTTTGAGAAGGTAGAGGAGGATGGGGCTTTGGTAACCATCACTGATCCCTCAGAAGCAATCAAAACAATATCCCTGAATCCCTAAGAGTTTATCACAATAACAACAACAATAACATAAGAAATATTTTTCAATTGGGTGCAGGAAAACAGAAAAAAATATGTTAAGCCCATGGTGCTGAATTTTAAAGAAGGCATATATATATATAAACTTAATGAGTTTTCTAGTCATAATTTGCATGTCCTCGAGGGGGTGGGGTTGGGGGTTAAAAAATGTGTCCTTTTTTCCCAAGATAATATTTTCAAGGCTTGGTTTGGTGGTGAGATGATTTAACTAAATAAACCGGAAGACCCAGCACAGGAGACTCTTCCACAGTGTTTAACCAACACCTTAAACACAAAGCTTGTAATAGGAGATACTTACAGAGAAGAAGAAAGTCTGCATCACCCTGACTGGTGTGGCTCAGTGGATTGAGTGTCAGCCTGCGAACCAAAGTGTCGCTGGTTCAATTCCCAGTCAGGTCACATGCCTGGGTTACTGGGCCAGGTCCCCAGCGGGGGGCATGAGAGAGGCACCCACACATTGATGTTTTGTTCTCTCTCTTCCTCTCTCCTTTCCCCTCTGTTTAAAAACACATAAATAGAATCTTAAAAAAAAAAAAGGAACAAAAGTCTGTGTCTACTGGTCCTAGAAAGTTGTGGGAGGAGGAAGCAAAAAAAGATTGCCAGACTAAAGGAGGAAGCTGTAGATGTGTTTTAAATTCTTATTATCTGGATTCTAACTGGTGCGAGTCACTAGATAAGGTGAGAGAAACACAAAGGGCAAGGGGATTTTGCCACCTGCTTATACTACATGAAGATAGTTTTATGTGTTAATTTTACTTTAAGTGACGTGGAGCAGTGTGAGAAAGGTTAAGGTAAATGGCATTTTTTCAATGACTTATATGAGATCAGCACTTCCTGCCTGAGAAGTTCCTGAGTATGACCTCTGTCTAGGAGGCCTGAAGGGACAGCGAAGAGTCCACGCTGCAGATGTGAAATGACCATCCTTTCAATGATCAAGTCCATGCTGAAGAAACATGAGTCCTTTGAGGAAGCCCCAGCTCTTTATCAGGATCCCACATATCATTGTCATGGTTCAAAAACCAACAGGCTGCATGATTATAACTCTCAAAGTACTACAGCCTTCCCGATCAGACTACTATTTAAAATTGTCAGCAACTCCTACCCAGGGCCCATTTCACTTCCCACAATGGTGCCCTGCACAAGGCAGCTCCACTGGTGGAGGCTGAGATGCTGAGAAGTTGAGCAGAGCTTCTGGCTGACTCACAGGGCAGGGGAGGTAAAAATGGTGTGCAAGCCTCACCGAGGTTTTGTTCATAACCAAAAAGGCCACCTAGTCCTTCAGTACAACTGGCATGAAAATAGACCATCCCTCACAAGGATTATAATTAGATCCTCCAATTACTTCTATAACTTTCCATATGCAATCTGACATTCAATCTAAAATAATCATGCATATTAGAAGGTGGGGCAGAAAACCAAGAGAAAAAAATACAAAATACAAGCAAAATTCCCTTCTCAGTAAGCATACCTCCTATCACCTTCCCTTGCTTTATATTTTTTGTCTTTTAGTATACTATAGAATTATGCATTTATTTTGTTTATGGTCTGTCTGTCTCACTACAATAAAATGTAAGCTTCCTTAAGGCATGGATTTGTGTCTGTTTTATTCTGTGTTGGCTGACACATGATAGGTGTTCAAGAAATCTTGTTGAATAAAAGAGTCAAATTAATTTACATACCCAATAATTGCTGTGACATTTTAGAAATGCAAGCTATTACTTTACCTTGGTTGAGAAAAGAAAAACTTTATGAAGGATATTGATGAAAAGCAGGAGTGTCTTAGGTGAAAACATGTAATGAAGAAGAGAAGGATGTGTGGAGGAGGAGAAAGAGCAAGTACATAATATCCGGATCACAGGGAGAGTGAATCTGTTTGTCTCTAATGTGAGTTGGTGTAGCCAAATGAAACATCAGTCATACATTAGGAAAAATTAAAAAATGTAGAGAGAGAGAGAATCATGAATTCCAAGGAAATAGGATAACATTATATCCTGTTTCATGATTGTTAACAATATTCATAAATGTGATAAATTATCATTACAAAACAATATAATGATAATAATGAACATGAGTTTTTATATATCTCAATGAGTTTAACTGAATCCAAGTCAACAGTATTGTATATTATTATTTAAAGAAAATTGAAATGTATGGACGAGTTTATGCAATAGTGATGAAATGAGTTATAATGTCTCAGACTTGGAATTAATTGAACTCATACTGAACTTGATTTTGATTTCTTACCTAAGGAAGAATTTGAAGCCTTAAATGGTTTAAAGAGTTCCAAATCAAAGAGAAATTTTTGAAAAATGAGATCTGAAAGGAAATACTTTAAAAATATTTATTTGAGAAAGGAGAATTTTGTTAAGGTATAGAATATGTTGTAAATAAAACTATTCTTAAGGTACAAATGATAAATATTTAAAGTTTCTAAGGAAAGTTGTTAAACCAACTGCTGTGTTTCAGAGTGAAGAGTGGCCATAAATACATTTTTTTGCTCATCTCAATTTTGGTTCTAATTCTTAGATTCCATTATTTGTATAATCATTTCAGTACATGTTGTTTCTAGTATAGAAGAAATTCTTAAAATATTCCTATTAAATAAAGATTTAAAATTTTATAAGGGCAGCCCTGGCTGGTATGGCTCAGTGAATTGAGTGCCCCCCTGTGAACCCAAGGGTTGCTGGTTAGATTCCCAGTTACGGCACATGCCTGGGTTGTGGGCCAGGTCCCCAGTAGGGCGTGCATGAAAGGCAACCACACAATGATATTTCTCTCCCTCTCTTTCTTCCCCCTTCCTCTCTCTAAAAATAAATAAAATAAAATACAATTTTATAAGAGCAGATAACAGCTACATACTTTAACTGCCTCTTTTTAAATTTTTTTGAAGGCTATAAGTATAAAAATTAAAATATCCCTTCCCTTCCTCATTTTTAGAAATAAGGAATATTTCTAGAACAACCCAGAAGGAACAGTGGCAGAGAAATTAAGGGCATAAGGGGGATTTTCACTGTAAATTTTTAAGAACCTATTCTAAATTTTCACCATGTTCATATATTTTAGAACACTTAAAAATATGCTGAAGAAATGGCACACAGAGATCACAAAATAGATTATTGTAAAAATGAAAAAGATCTGGCTACTAATCCTGTTTCTCTTCTTTACCCAAAGGGAATTTGCTCAGAGCATTAAATTTTATATTTGGAATTCTTTTAAAAAATTCAGAAATACAAAGGGCTGAGATTTAACTAGTGTCTTAAAATCTCAGGCTTAAATAGGTTTGACTTGTGAACTCAACTAAGTATCAACAGAGCTGAAATTTAAATGCATCTTTTTTTTTTATATAAGCAAGCACAACCTTCTCAAATACAAGATCAAACAGGAAGGCTAAAGAACAATCTAGAAAGTTCTAGTTCTGTGAGCTTCGAGGTCCAGCACAATTAGTTTTACAAAGCTGTGTGGAATTTCTGCCTTTCTTTTTCAAATTTAATGTAGCCATGCCATATTCATTTCTCAGATGGAAACTTATTTTTATCTCCTTTGTTTTGAAGGATTCCTGCTGGTCCTGACCCCCAGGGGCTGGCAGAGGGATTTAGGACTTGGCTTGCATCCAGGCCTGAAGCTTAGATTTTCCAGTTTTTATGAACTAATATGTCCGGGGTGTTAAGTAGTTGCTGAGTCATAGTGAAAACTAGTCCAACTATAATAAGAATTTCCTGGGGTATTACTGAAGTGGTAAAAGGGATAGTGTAACAAGGAGACTGTATCAGGAATTGTACCTTAACAGCTGATTTTTAATAAAAAATCTCATATGGATATAGACAACCTTAAAATTGCAAGGAAAACATAATATGTACTAAATCACTTTTTACAAATCAAAAGTTTCATTCTAGGGAGATTTCCACAGTAGTCAAGGACCATGAAAAACTGACATGGACTCTAATTAATTATGCATCAGGAATTATCCCTGGGAGAAATGAACAGAAATCAAATTGCAAACACATGGAAGAAAATGGTCTGAAGCCAACCATATGCTTATTCTATCAGAACTGTTTGACTTCCTCCTAGGAGATAAAATTATACCTGAGAGAGGTGAAGTTTCAAACTCACCACGATAGCATGAATATGGGGGCAAGGAGAGTGGCAATGGTCATTGTTTTCTGCAATTCTCTGCTTTTTCTGCAATGAAAAATTATCTTCTATTTTTAAGCAAAATATTTAAAATTGTACTGAATTTAAAGTAAATTTGGAAGAGGTTGATGTAATTGATTCTGCTTAGTAGACTTCCCCCCACAAACCTTTTCTTTTCATTATAAGCAATCATTATTTAAAAAACAAAAACAATTTATACTAATCTGGACTTAACGTCCAAAACTCCCTCATACTGGAATCACAGGTGCAACTATAACTCGACATTCTAATTACAAACATGTATAATAGGCATTTCAATCTAAATATATTCAAAAGTGGGTTCCTGATATTCCTCCCAAAGTTATCTTCTCCTCCAGCCTTCACTGCCTCACATTTTGGCAATTTCCTCCCTACCAGTTGTTCAGGTGAGTCACTTTGGTGTCACTCTTGACTCTTTATTTCCCAAACTCACACAAGTCCATTTGCAAACTCTAGTAGCTCTGCCTTTAAAATATATCTAGAAAAGACCACTTCCGACCACCAGCTTTACCATCTCTCTGGCCCCACCCACTCAGCTCTCATCTGGTTGACAAAAGCCTTGTTCTCTCATTTCTTTCCTCTGCAGTCTATTTTCAGCATAGTGGTAGGAATCATCTTGAAGAACCTAAGGCAAGTTTTTCAAAGGCTCAATCACTGTCACCTACAAGGCCCTTCACAATCTGTCCCCTTCACCTCTTTCACCTTTGTTACCCTCTACTTTCTTCCTTGTTCTCTTTGCACCAGCCTCACTGGCCCCCTTACTGGTCCTACAACCTGAAATGTATGTTCTCCAGGTCTTTGCACATCTGCTTTCTCACTTCACTAGCTCCCTCACATCCTCCAAAAACTACCTTCTCTGTGAGGCATTCTCTGACCATGCATTTAACATTTCAATTTTTCTGACCTCATATTTTATCTCCTTTCTTTATTTTTTATTTTTAGCACTTAACGTTAACTTACATTCTATATATTTTACTTACTTCTCTTGTTTAATCTCCCCTTCTAGAAGATCCATGAAGGTAGGGTATTTTTTTTTAATTTTGTTCAATATTATATTCCAGCACCTAGAACAAGGTCTGACACATAGTAGGTGTGCAATACATATTGGCTAGATACTGATTAATTTTTTTGGAAACATTAATACTGATAATTCTTGTCATTGTTGGTGCTTAGTAGACTTTTAGTAGCTCAATTTGAAAATTTCCCATAGCCTGTTCCTTCAGCAGATTCTTGCTCCTCACCTTGTACCTTTGCTCTCAAGACAGCAGGAAGAATGATCCTGAAGGAACTGTTAGGAATGGAATCCCCCAAGGCTGCCTATGCATTGAAAGCCTTGTGTAAGTGGAATCCAGGGGAATTGAGGAAACAATAACCAGACAGCTTTCTTTAAGCTCAGTTTTGCAATGAACAGAAAAGCCTAGCAGGGTTGGTCACACAGTGTCAGTTTTACTCTCTAGATGCTGAGGAGGTTTCCTGTCGCTGTGGTTTGAGTACAATTGTATCCAAGTTGCTATCCCCACCCCACCCCCCAAAAAGAAAACTACATCAGCTATTAAATATGATCTTTCTGCTGCAGCCATGTAAGAGCACTGAACAAATGGGAGGATTTAAATTAGTTCCCGTCCTAACAATTCATTAGCAGCACCTCTTAATTAGGTTTAGACTTTTGTGGTTAGTATCTAAAATAAATTATGGTTAGCCATTCAGCTTAAAATGGGATGTATTGTGTCACAGTATATCCTCCCATCTCTGAAGTCTTTTGCTCTCTGTATCCAGCCCCACCTTTTACATATGCATCCCTTTGAAGAAATTATGTCTGTGTGTTAATATTCAACCACCAACAACACACACATATGGATTGTCCACAATGCACAAGAAACTAGGAACATAACCTATACATTTAAACACACACATACACATAGGCTGTAATTTTGAGTGTGACCATTTTATTTTTGGAAAAATGTATCTTTTGAATAAATACATTATTTGATATCTTATTTATTTACTACTAATTTTATTTTCTGGACTCAACGAATTGGCAAAAAAAAATGCCCCAATAGAGACATATTCTATGATGTATTTATGGGGACCTGGGCATTAGGTTGAATTTCACTGCGGCCTACGAACAGTCATTAGTCACCACAGCCCCTGAAGGATCCACATGCTCCTGACAGTCCCCTGAGATAGATGTGCTCTGTTATTGAATGTTCACGTTATGCTCATGAATCATCACTGTATATAATTCAAACACTGGCATTTGCCCTTGTGCTGGAGCATTGATTTTCTCATTCTATCAGTGTCTACATCTCATTTTGAGAAGCTATAATTAGTCTTAATAAAATAGGTAATGATATGTGTTTGTCACCTAAGTGTTTTTAAGTACTTATCATTTTAATTCATGAAATTAGCAGAAGAAATGTTTATTATCTCACTAAAATAATACATGTTTGAATTATTTGGGTTAGATGTTTTTGTAAGTAGAAAACATTTGGTTTCTAGAGAAGACCAAAAATGTTTGAATTTGGCAGTCGAACTTGAGCAGACAGCTTCTTGGTTTGGATGGCTGCATGGCCTCTAGGACAACACAAATTTTGTTCCATATTCCTTGTCTGCTTCTAAGAATGGAGATGAAGTGTAAGGGCAAAATTGTTGATATCTGACCTGTAGCATATAAGCAAGTTGGTCTTTACACACAATACAAAGTAGGAGAACACCTATATAAAGTAACTGGACGTTCAGAAAGTGGGGTCCAAATCTTGTAAGTACTTGTTTCAGTGCTAAGATTAACCATCAGAGAGTCACTCCCCAGCTCCCCAGCTTAATGTCTCCCCCTATGGCTCTCTAATGCTTAAAGGAGGGAATCTCTGTTTTATCCTATCCTGAAGTAGCTCTCAGAATTTATTTTGAACTTCTTCCCCAAATTCACTCTGTCCTTTCCCATACATCAACTTTCTAATTGTTTCCCTGGAAACATCTACGATTTTATAAAATTCTCTTTCCTCAGAATGCTGTTCCCATTTTTCTCTTTTTTTATAATTTTTTAAAGATTTTATTTATTTATTTTTAGAGAGGGAAGGGAGGGAGAAAGAGAGAGAGAGAGACATCAATGTGCGGTTGCTGGGGGACATGGCCTGCAACCTAGGTATGTGCCCTGACTGGGAATCGAACCTGCGATGCCTGGTTCACAGCCCGTGCTCAATCCACTGAGCTACACCAGCCAGGGCTCATTTTTCTCTTTTAAAAAAACAAGGCAAAAAACCTCTTAGATACTATTCAAGATCGTATAAAATATATAATACTTATGCTTTCGCTATTTTTCCAGAATAATTGACTCCCTTCACTACTACGTTTTGCATTTTCTGTTTGTCTCTACTTGAGTCATTATCACATCATATGGTAAATGTATGTTCACAGGTATTTATTGCCCATTAGACTTTACAGGAAAGCCTAATGAATCTTAGAAGAATTTAAATTCTATGCAGAATTCACAAGCTTGAATGCATACCAAGGGGCAGGCAGATAATGGAACTGGATCTTTGGAAAACCACATCACGAGCTATGGAATAAAGGGCAACTCAATAAGAGACCTGATGGGGAGTGGTAGAGACTGTGGGTAACTGTGGGCTGAAATATGTAGCTGAGTAATCCCCAAATGCAAGTTAGGCAATGCCTCTACACTGCTTCATGTTTCAATGTTTTTCCATTGTTTTATAAGGTAAAGATGGCAAAAAACTATACAGCTAATGAATAAAGCCCTACCTGACTTGAAATCTCTTAACCTTTAAATCTTTACTATATATCATGTTACTTCTCATTCCCTCTGTCCAAGCCTTTCTGTCCTTATATCTTCAACTTTTCCACCATAAAGCTTTTTACATACTTATCTTCTTGCTCTCATTTATTAACCCCCACTCATCTCAGTTCTGCCTCAGGTCCCTCACCAAACCACCAAATACCTCTTCATGTAGCACTCATCACAATGCAGCACTGCTCGAAATCTTTCAGAGGTGATCACAGTCATCTCCCTCCATAAATAGAGTCTGAGTTGCAGAAAGGCAGAGATCTTTTATGTTTACCTTTATTGTATCCCTAGAAACAAGCATAGTATCAGGTGAGAGGAAAGTAATAAGTATTTGTTGATTGAATAAGTAAATAAGAATAATACTAAAATATGTTATTAAATTTTATTTTATTTTTTATTTTAAAAATATATTTTATTAAATTTATTGTGGTAACATTGGATAATAAAATTATATAGGTTTAAGGTATACAATTCTATAATACATCATTTGTATATTTTATTGTGTATATCACCCCAAGACAAATCTCTTTCCATTACCATTTATTTATTCCCCCTTCACCCTTTTCTAACTCCCCCACCCGCTTTTCCCTTTGGCAATAAGCATACTATTGTCTGCATCCATGAGTTTTCTTTTTTTTTTTTCCTTTGCTTACTCCCTTCATCATCAACCAAATGGAAAGACAACCTACTGAATGGGAGAACATATTTCCTGATACATCTGATAAGGGTGTAATATCCAAAGTTTATAAGAAACTTATAAAACTTGTCACCAATAAAACAAACAATATTATTAAGAAATGAGCAAAGGACCTGAATAGACACTTCTCCAATGATGACATACAGATAGGCAATAGACATATGAAAAGATGATCAGTATCACTAATCATCTGAGAAATCTGAAATAAAACCATAATGAGACCTTACCTCACACCTGTCAGAATGGCTATCATCAATAAATCAACAAACAGCAGGTGTTTGCAAGGATGTGGAGAAAAGGGAACCCTTGTGCACTGTTATTGAGAATGCAGATTGGTGCAGCCACTGTGGAAAGCAGTATAGAGTTACCTCAAAAAAATTAAAAATGGACTTGCCTTATGACCCAGTGATTCAACTTCTGGGGTATGAGGTCTGTCCAGAGATATCCAGCCATGTAATATGAAAAATAAAGACATTTATTGAAGAAGATACAAGATACAAGGAACACTGTACACAGGATAATGATACCTTAGTCCCCTTCAAAGTAGGCACCTTGGGACCTCACATAGTTCTCCCAGTCACCATCAGCTGCCCCATTTTCCTGAATCTCACTGATGGTCTGAAATCTCTTCCCTTAAAGGCAATTTTAGTTTTGGGAAAAGCCAGAAGTCATAGGACGCCAAATCTGGGCTGTGGGGGGCTGAGTTACCTGGGTGATTTGATGTTTCATGAAAAAAACTCTGAGACATGATACATTAGCAGGTGCATTGTTGTGATGAAACTGCCAATCACCAGTTGCTCATAGCTACAGCCATCTGAGTCATCCAAATAGTTTCTGTTGAGGAATTTTCAAACTTAACACAAAACTTGATGCAGATTCATTGCTCTACTCACTCAGTCATTTTTTAATGGGATGGCCACACAGTACACATGCTCACTCAATGGTGTCTACCACCCCCACTGACTACTACAGTGAAGTCATTGTTCAGGTATGCACATTCCAGTCCACTCTCCTTGGCTGCCAGGTTACATTGATGTTGTGCAAACCATTCTCGTATTAACAATGGTTGGAATTTTTCTGGACAGACCTTGCATATCCAAAGAAACCCAAGGCACTAATTTGAAAAATACATGCACTCTTATGTTCACTGCAGCACTATTTACATTTGCCAAACTTTGGAAGTGGCCTGAGTGCCTATCAGTAGATGAGTGGATAAAAATTCTGTGATACATTTACATGGTGGAATACTACTCATACATAAAAAAAGAAGGAAATCTTACCTTTAACAACTGCATGGATGTACCTGGAGAGTATTATGCTAAGTGAAATAAGGCAATCAGAGAAAAACAAGTCCCATATGATTTCATTTGTATGTGGAATCTAATGAACACAATAAACTAACAAACTTGAGACAGACTCATGGATACAGAGAACAGAATGACAGCGTTCAGAGGGGAGGGGCTGAGGACTGGATGAGAAGGGTAAAGGGATTAAGCAAAGAAAGAAAATAATTTTTAAATAGATGGAGGGATGGATGGAAATGGGGAGACCCTGAACATTCCATCTGACTACACAATAAGAGGACAGATGTGTGAATGGGGAGACAAAACTAAGACTGTACTGTACTAAGAGTTACTAATGCTTATATAGATAAGTTAATATGAGGAAGATAGAAAGTACCTTTAAAAAGTTGTTTTTCTATTTCTTTTGTGGTGGAGAATAGAGAGCTTGGTGAGAACACATAACCTTTAGTTTGCAGGAAGGTTCTTCTGCTCTATTGCTAGAATATTTTCAGCTAAGATTTCACTACATTGTTTTGTTACAGACTGATCTTTCCCCTTTTGTGCTTAACTCTGAAGAGAAATAAAATTTCACCAAGCACAATTTTAACCTGAAAACACAAAAAACTATGTATAATAATAATTCCCTGCTGCAAGATAGCAAATAACAATCAGTAAAGATTAGGAAAGTATTTAACTACTAGAAGACAAGAGGAGAAATAAAGATACTTACTTTGAAAGTCTGGCAGAAAATTATACAATACAATAGTCTAATTGCTTTTAACATTTAAGTTTGAAATATTTTTGTTTTCCTCAGTAAAATGTTTAAATGATGCTAATTCAAGTGCTCCTAGAAACAAATTCTGCTTTAAATCTTAGACTTTATTACTTTTCAAATATATGTATGTTATATACATGTTAGGCATATGAGTATGTAATATACATATATTATGCAAAATACATGATATATGTTATTTATATGTATGTATAACATAAATGTTATATAATATATAAAATTATATGTATATATAACCTTAGAATTTGGGAAATAGGCTTTTTCTTGAAAATGTTTAACCGCTTGTCATTTTCCAAAAAATAGACATTTTGTTCCAAAATTACCTATTTGCTCCCACTTCCTAGCCTGATATTTGATATACAATGAGGATTGTCACAGGGGTTTAAGAATGACATTTACCTTCTTTCTTTCTGCTGCATAGCATTCCATTGTGTGAACATACCACAGTTTTTCTTGATATGTTCATCTACTCAGGGGCTCTTAGGCTGTTTCCAGGACATGGCTATTGTAAATAGTGTTGTTATGAACATAGGGGGTCTGGAGAATATTATGCTAAATGAAATAAGTCAGTTGGTGAAAGACAAATACCATATAACCTCACTTATAAGAGGAATCTAATGAACAAAATAAACTAACAAGCAAAATAGAACCAGAGGCATGGAAACGTGGAACAGATTGACAGTGGCCAGAGGGGAGGGGTATGGTGGAAAAGGGGGGAAGGGACTAGTCAACAAACATGTGTGAATGGCACATGGACATAGACAAGGGTGCAGGGATTGACTGTGGGTGCAAGGGGTGGTCTGGGTGGAGAAGGGCAAAGGGAAAATTGGGACAACTGTAACAGAATAACTTTTTTAAATAGAATAATACCATATTATTGAAACTTGACAGTGTACTGTGTGATACTTTCTAGCCCACAGAGGTAACCACTACCCTGAACTTTGTGTTCATCTTTCAAAGGTTCTCCTTTATATTTTCACCGTATTTCTCCAGAAAAATATTTTATTTTTTTCTGTTATTCTGCTTTATGTAACTGTTTTTTCCCATTATTGGTGATGTAACTTTTTATCAAAATATGTTTTCAATAATAGGCCTAATTGATGTGTGAGATATATTTCAGTCACTTGCACTGGGGCCTGCTATTTCTTATAGGAATATGTGATATTCGTGTTTACTCATTTTCTTATGGATATTTGTTCTGTTTTCCATATTTATCTCTTAAAAACCAATCTCATGAATAGTGTGGCTCTTCTAGCACATGTCTGCCAAGTTTCACTCAAGTCTGTGCCCAGAACTGTTTTTCAAAGTGACTACACAAGTGTAAACTCCCACGAGTCGTGAGTGGGAGTTCCCACTGCTCCATAGTCCCGGATCTTGGCAGCATTATCAAACACTTTAATTTTGTCAGTCTGGTCAAAATGGTGTCCCATTGTATGTGTTTAAGTATAAAATTCAGTGAATTTCAGTATATTCACAGAGCTGTATGACCATGAACACAACCTAACAAAGGAGTATTTTCACTATCCCCCAAAGAATCCAGTAGGAATCACTCCCTGTCCCACCTTTGAACCCAGCCCTAGGCAACCAACGATGTATTTTCTATCTGTATAGATTTGCCTACTGTGAATATTTTGTATAAATGGAATATGTGGTCTTTTATGACTTGCTTCTTCACTTAGAATAATGTTTTCACGGGTCATCACTGTTCACATGTATTAGTATTTCATTTGCTCATATTGCCAAACACTATTTCATTGTGTAGATATTCCACACATTGTTATCCATTCCTCAGTTAATGAACAGTTCAGTAGTTTGCACATTTTGGCTACTATGAATAATGCTGCTGTGAGCATTTGTATACAGGCTTTTATGTGAACATACACCTAGGAGTGAAATTGCTGGAGTGCAGGTAATTCTATGTTTATTTAACATTTTGAGAAACTGCTAAACTCTTCCCAAAGTAGCCACATCATCTTACATTCCCACTAGCAATGTCTGAGGATTCCAGTTTCTCCACAACCTTGTCCACACTTACTATCTGTGTTGCTATCTTAGAAGGCACGAGGCAGTATCTCACTGTCATTTTGGTATGTGTTCCCCTAATGACTTATGCTGAGCATCTTCTCATATACTTGTTTGCTATTTGTATATCATCTTTGAACAGATGTCTATTCAGATCCTTTATCCAACTGAGGTAGATTATTTTTCTTGTTATTGCTGAGTTGTACATTGTTGATGCTTTTGGGATGCAAATCCTATATCAAACAAATCCTGCACATGAGCTTCAAGTCAGATCAAAATATGACAACACTCTTTAAACAGGTACTTTCCAAAGAATTGTAAGACAGAAGAAGTAATAGCTATTCTCCGAGGATGAGACTTTTTGGGGAATTCCAAACTCAGTCTGCCCTTTGCAGTGGCCCCAAGGCTGCTGGTTTTCACAGCTCCTGTGGCTGTGAGGTTGATCACTTTTAAGGCTAGCTTGGAGTCAGGGTGAAGAGGATTTGTATTCAGAGTATATAAATAATCTTCACAATACAATAATAAGGCAAAAACTCAATTTAAAAATTGAAAAAAATTTTTAAAGACACTTAAAAAAGAAGAGATATAAATGACAAACTAGACAATGAAAAAGATGCTTAACATCATTAGTCATTAGAGCAATAGAAATTAAAACCACAATGAGATAACACTACATACCCACTAGAATGAATAAAAATGAGGCTCTTAATACCAAGTGCTGGTGAAAATGTAAAGTTATTGAACTTCATGTATCTGCTGGTAGGAATTTAAAAGCTTGTTCAAATACTTTGGAAGGTAGTTTTGTAATTTCTTATATGCTCCAGGAATTCAACTTGAGGGATTTACCCAAGAGAAATTAAAACTCTGACCATACGGGATCCATCAGTTGATAGTTTGTAGTGGCTTTATTTATAATAGCCAAAAAATCTAAAAACAACTTAAATGTCCATCAGAAGGTGAATGGATTAGCAAATTGCATTACATCCATACAATGTTATACTATCAGAAATAAAAAGAAAAGAACTACTGAAATGTATGACAATATAAATGAATTTTGAGTACTTTACACTAAAGAAAAAGGGCAGACACAAAAGGCCACTTACTTTATTGTTCTATTTAAATAGCATTTGAGAAAATCCAAAACAAAATCAGCACAAAATAGATCAGAATTTGCCAGAGAATGGTTATGGGCAAATGGAATTAATTCAAAGAGGCTCAGATAAAACTTTCTGGAGTGATGGTAAACTTTTAATAGTTTGATTGTGGTAATGGTTACTGTATGCACTTATCATATCTCATTGAACTATACACTTAAAAAGGGTGAATTTTAGAGTATGCAAATTAACTCACAATAGACCTGACAGAAAATGTTTTATACAGATGCTGTATTTGACTTTACATTATTATAAATATTATTATAAAATATTAACATAAAGCAGAATACTTACATTTTAATAGAGGAAATAGACAAAATAGTATGTACATAGCAAAAAGATAGTGACAACAAAATGTATATGGTACATAAGAATAAATTTAACAAAGATATCTGAAGAATTCATGTAGGAAATTTGCAAAACTTTATTGAAATATTTTAGGGAAGTTCTATACAGATGGATAGAGCCACTGTACTTCTGGATTTAAAAATATTGATGTTATAAAGATGTTAGCTTTCCCCACTTGAGCCATATTAATTCAAGTTAAATTCATTTTCTCAGCAAATATTTACTGACTACCTACCTTTATTTAAGTATCCACTGTTTTAGGTGTTTGAGGGATGTAAGTGAATAGACCCAAAAAGAACCCTGCCTATTTTGAGTTTGTAGCCTAGTTGGGAAGGAAATGGGTAGCTGAGAAAAAATGAAGTGATAGTAGGCAAACAATAGATAAATTATATAAATATATTAGAAGATGATACTTGACTATGAACTAAAAGTAGGGGCAACTAAATTATTGAAAGTAGTGGGCAACTGATGTGATTGTTTACAATTTTTAAATTGTTTTATTTAAAATCAACAAATTTATTTTTTAAAATATGTGTGCAAAATTAAATGGCCCCAAATAACTTATTACTGAAAAAAAATATATATGTGTGTTAAAGAGACATACTCTATCAGATATTAAGAGTATTGTAAGGCTATACAAATATGATAGTGTTGTATTGATGATTAATGTACAAAGGAACAGAACAGAGAACCCAGAAATATATCCAAAGATATATAAAAACCACATAAGTAAGGAAATAATGGATTATTTAATAAATGGTCCTGGAATACAAATTGGATCTACTTCATATATACCTTGTATTTTGCCTTGTGTAATGCACACTTTTCTGCCCAAATTTTTTAGGGAAAAATAAGGATGCACATTATACATGGATAAAATGATTACATACCATGGGTATAATAATGGATGTAATGATCCTATGTATAATGCACACAGAACATGGGTATGCATTAGACATGACAAAATACGGTACTCAGAAATCACTTCAAATGGATCAAAGCCTTAAATACAAAAGATAAAATATTTAAGATGACAATGTAAGAGAATATTTTTATGAAACTGTGGTAGGAAAAAATTTACAAGTGCACTTGTCCACACCATGATGAGTGTTCATCTGCTTTCGATCAAAATTGGCATGACCCCCGTACCCCATGCTCCCTGCTCACCTGATCTCATCCTGAGTGACTTTTTTTGTTTGTTTCTCAGGAAAAAAAAATGTTCTCAAAGGGAAACATTTTGCTGATGTGGAGGAGGTAAAACAAAAAATGGCAAAATCTCTAAAAGACATTAAAATTGATGAGTTCAAAACTGTTTTGAGCAGTGGGAAAAAATGTTTTGTTAGCTGTATTGCATCAAATGAAGAATACTTTGAAGGCGACTGAAGTTTAAAGACGTAAGAATAAATACACAATTTTTTATAGATACATCTTATTTGTGGGGAATTTCCCCTTGTCCCTGTGACAGGATCACAGGGAATGTGGTGGAGAACATGCTGGCGCTGGGCAAGGCAGGAGCATGGACGCAAGTCACAGGATATGAGGATAACCCAGGTCAGTGGCTATTGTGCCGTGGTCACATTTAGCACACAGGTAGTGAGGTTTTCAAATTTTAAAGTGGGACAGTCAAGATTTACTTATAGAATTCATGTGGAGTGTTAGAAAAAAAGAGAAGTCAAGGGTGACTCCAATGTTTTGTCTTGAAAAACTGAAAAATAGAGTAGGCCACTCTTTCCTTTGAAGTTGGGGAACATTGCCAGTGGAGCATGTTTGGGGACAAAGATCACAATTTATTTTTATTGTTCAGGTTAAAATTTATATATGTACCTGGGGTTAAGAGAAGAAGTGTGGGATAAAGATATAAATGCCAGTTACTGTCATTAAAGGAATGAGTAGATAAAAAATGAAAAAGAGATTATGTCTGAGCCCTGGAGCTTTCCAATATTATAAGGTCAGGAGAAAAGAGGGAAAAAGAAAGAAAAAAGCAGAAGAAAGTGTTGTTTGGAGCTGGGGAGTAGGCAAAGACCAGCAGTGAATTTTGTCCTGGATCTGCAGGAAATGATTCGAACAAGGGAAAGGTCATTCATTGTGGCATATGCTGCTCATAGGCTGAGTAAGATGCCAGCCAAAAACTGACTATTGGATTTACCAGTATGAAGTCACCAGTGACCTTGATGAGAAGTTTCATGGCGGGAGTAGGATTTGGGCTAAGGTTGATTTGAATGGAGCCAAGGGGAAACAATAGAAAGGGATCGGAAACAGAAAAGGTAGCATATTAAGGGTTGTGCTATTAAAAAAAGAGCTGCTGCAGAGGAATATGGAGCTCAGAGATTTTTAAATGATGGAAGAAATCACAGTATGTTATATATGCCAATGAGAAATGACCAAGTATAAGGGGTGATTGCATGTGCAACATCCTTGGAGAGGAGAGAAAATGGGGTCTGGTGCACAAGAGAAGGTGGCTTCATGAAGGAGCACGAACTATCCATCACTGCAGGAGTGAAGGTCGAGTATAGGACGCTTGATGAGGGTAGGTGTGTAGATGTGGTAGTGGGAGTTGGGAAAAGATCCTTTCTCTCCAATTTTCTCCATGGCAAAAAAGTCACATATATTAACTAAGAGTGAAGATGGGAGAATAAAGTAGAAGTTTGAAGAAAGACGAGAAAGCATGAAATATTTTTCTAAGAGAAGACTGAATAGAGTAGTATTATTGCTAGAGAGCTCCAGGGCCCTCTTGAAGTTAGTGGCTATACAGTTGAAAACAGTGGTGATTATGGCAATGTGTGCTTCTCCTATGCAAACTGATGCTTGGAAGAGGTGGAGAACAGAGCAGAAGACGGAAGAGATTTGGGTTGTATGCAAGAGAGTGATTGGTAGATTTGACTGTGGAATGTAAACTGGGTAAAAATGCAAATGGGTACAGGAGTACATGGAAATGTGAAAGTTTTATAGGATTAACAGAGTGTGTGCATTACTGGTTTGAAGGATTATGGATCAGAAAGTGGGCATTTGAAACTGAGACGATGAGGGTTTGCAGTGACTGCCAAAGACGAGTCCTGAGAGATGTATACATTTGTTGATCTTTGCTTTGATTGCTACTTCGAATAATTATATTCAGTGGTGTTCCTTATATTCTGTATTCCTCAGGATACTATACTCAAATATTAATCACTTTTAGTCTTTATAGCTAACAGTTTAACATTTGCATAGGTATTTTAATGTATTAAAGCATTGAGCACTAAAATTCCATACAACAGAATTCTTTTAATTCTTAAAAATATTTTTATATTCCTTTAATTCTTATTTAAAAAGTTGTCCATAGTGTTTCTTTCTGTGGTAAGTGAACAGAAGTGGATGATACATCAGTGAGGCTCCACAGAAAGAGCTGCCACAAAGCACACCCAACATAGGTTGTCTTAAATAACAAAGATCACTTTTCTCTCCCAGTAAAATTTGACTTGCATCTTCTAAACTCTCAAGAAGGTCTTTTCTTTGTAATCATTCAGGGATTCAAGTTCCTTCCAAGTTCTTGTTTCTCCATCTGCTGGGACAGGCGGGGCTCTTAAACATTTATTGTGCCACAGAACTCTTTAGTGATCTGGTGAATTCTATGGGTCTTTCTCACCATAATATTTACAAATGCATAAAAGAAAATGCATCAAATTAAAATGAAAGCAAATTGCATTGAAATACCATGATTAAACTATGTGTTTGTGTTCTTTGATATTTTATATTATAAGATGTTTAAAGTCTATGTCATAGTATAAATATCCTAATTTTGATATGATTATGAGCATAAATACTATTTTATATCTTTAATGGCTATAATATGATTTGAAAGTCTCCGTGATTTCTATTTTTGCCAAACCCACAAGTTATTGTCTACATTTTTAACAGAAGAAAGTCCTAAATTAATATAAATGAAGCTTGTTATTTTTTTGCCATGTAAAGTTCACAGACACATTGTACCCAGTGGTAGTCCTTGGGTTAAGGCTGAAAATCTCCTTCTCTGAAGCCCTGATGTCATCTTCACAGTCAACTCCAAGTAGAAGTGGGAGGAGAATGTGGAGGTCTAAAAACTTGGGTCTAGGAGTTGGCACATCTTACAGTCCACTCCACTCAAGATAAATAAGTCACAGGATGACATCCAACTGCGAAGGCCTGCAGAAGTATAAACCAGTCATACATAAAAAGGATGAAAGAACAGAGCTGAGGGACAACCAGGAGACTGCCACAAAGTCCGTACCCTTCAGCTCTCACATTTCTCCTCCTCCTTCCCTTTCGGTGTGATGTCTGCTTTGTTTTCTTTTAGAAGTAATTTTTTTTGCAGACAATTCATTCTGGGTAGTCTATCTATTAAAAAATCTTCTAATAGGATTTTCAGAAGAAGTTTCACTTCAGGGTGCAGCAATCATGTGAACACATTTTTAGCATCATGTAACACAAACAATGCCAGGCAGATTATTCAGAGATAGGAAAAATATAAATATATTATATATAATCAAGTATATTGTCCAAGTCCACTTTTTAAAATACTATTAAATAAATCAGTTCTTGAAGTGTATGCCATCTATCAAATATAATATTAACTATACATAAATGTATTAAAAATTTTAGAAATGTATTTTCATCTCATATATAAGTATATAGATATATTTTACTTCTTTGATTCTAAATCAAAAACTTATTTTTATGCTCATAGAAATTAATAGATAAAATAATCTTACAAACCAACAATATGATCATTAAACTGACCTTCTAACATCACCCAAGGAAAAGTACCAATTCTGTGCAAAGAAGATGGTTATCGATCAGATTCTTCTCCTGTGATATCTCTGAGACACAAGTAATTGTGCCTTTTGGGAGTTAGGTAGAAGAAAAGAAAATTAGTTTTTATGGCTTTTTCTTTATCAGAACATTTAAACTTGGAAAAACATCATATCACAGACTTTATCTCACTTGTAATCACTCCAAATTTAAATGTATGCATGTAAAAATATATAAATATATATAAATATAAAATGAAGGTGAAATGAACTGCAGTACAAGGAAAAGTTTGCTGCCAGCAAAGCAGCTCCATGGGATCAGTCTGCCTGAGGCACATCTTGACTTTGGCCAGGGCAGAGGTAAATAAATCAATGCTTATTTTAGTGGTTGATATAGCCCATCTCTAAAACCATGGCATTCTTATTTAATAGGGAATTATGAATCCTTTTTGGAATTATAAAACAATACATTGTCTTAGATCTATTTAGTATGGGTAGTTATATCACTATGTTATATCAGTATTTCTTGAATTTTTGTGGGGGAACCATTCTGAAAGCTTGGTAAAAGCTATGAACTCCTCCCCCCACCACTGAAAAAAATACGTGTAGATAAATAAACACAAATTTTGCATAGAGCTTTGTTTACTGGTGCTCCAATACACTTCCAGAGGGATTTGTAGGGTTCAATTCAGGACCTGTTTAAAATCCTGCTTCTACATTTTCATGGAATGGAAGCTACAAGAGTGTGGCAAGACCATTTTTCTACAAGTCACATCTATAACAAAGTAATTTGTTTATTATAATCACCTTCTTGCTAGCAAAATGATCCTGGCAATATTTTCTTATTTATTCTCAATGACTCTATACTAATCCTTCCTAAGATATAAAGTTCATTAAGAAAAGGATTGTATTTTCACACATCACTTTAGTGCCCAGCTCAATGTCTGGCTCATGAAGGAGTACTTGATGAATTTTGGGTAAATAAACTAATGACATATATTGGAGGTGGAGATCTTCAATGTTCACTTGAAATTGAAGAGTGTTGAAGAGGTTCGCATGATCCTAGAGAAACACAAGTGCTACATTCACGAAGAAAGGAAAGGATTAATTCTAGTTAGACAATCATAGGAGGTTTATCAAATAAAGGCAAGGATAGAATGAGAGTTCGAAGGAATGTAGATTTCAATAACCAAATTGAATTATGGATAAATGAGTTTAGGAAAGCAAAAAAAATTGTGTGGAAAAATAATAAAAGATGTAATTGTGAGGAACCTGTCATTTTCACCCCCTTTAATATGATGCTCATTAATTGGGGACTTACCCATAAAAGAGTGGTCAGGTATTGACATTTTAAAGCAGAGAAGAACACAAGATATACATTATACAAGGTTTAGTACAGAAAACCAAAACTGCTTTAGGTATGCTGAGCAGAAAGTGACTTACAGAGGGTTAGGGGACTTGAAACATGCTGGAGCAGTTGGAGAAGCGAGCTCCAGAAGGAGCCTTGAGAGCTGGCGCACGGTACTTCTCAGCAACACAGGAGGCAAGCGAGTGGACACTAAAACTGCAGAAGAGTTTTAAAACCAGCGTAGAAACTCTTTATATCAATATAAGTTTCCTTATTAACAGAAACAAAATAGGTGAAATATATAAAATGTCCATATTACTCCTGCCTTTCAAATATCACAACATTGCATACAATGGTCAAAACCTAGTTTGTGTCAAGAAAGCCCACAGTGGAGCTTCCGGGTTGGCAGACACAGTGACGTGCTAGGAGGCTGGTGCACCCAGGGAGGGCACATGCTATGAATGTCTTCCATTTGGCTTTTCCTGAAATGTGTCCTTTATAATAAGTTAGTAATAGAAACTGAATTTTGAACTTTCTGAGGAGAGCATCATCTGGGTTTCAGAATTCTCATCGGGTCTTCTTGCCATAAAAAATACCAGTAGTTACAATCAACTGCAAATTTCCTTACACCTTTGTGGTATTTCTCTCACCCAGAAAATGCACTAAGTAGTCTCAAGAATTTACACATGCAGCAAATTTTGGCAAGACAGAGCCAGGTAAAATACCAGGTTTTGGTGACAAATATGGTAATGCCGTGCTCTCCAGCAGAACCACTTTTTGTGTCGTATGGATACTTGCAATCACAGATTGAAATAGAATGGCTTGCATCCTGTGTTGGTAGCATTGCTCCAAAGGAGTGAAAAGATCAGTCACCATTATAGTTGCTATTATGCAGAATTGTTTCAAGACCAACTTGTCATCTAAGCACTCTGCTGCTCCTTATAGTGTAGTTACAGAAACAAAATACATTTGAAACCTTAAAAAATAAATAATCCCAGCTGCAAAGAAACCTAAGAAATGTATTCTCATTATGTATCTCTTTAATCTCAATCTCTTTCTCTGTCTTGCTCTCCACACTAAACTCTCACCACACTCTCAGTTGAGACAACATGTTCCTCACAAGGACTTTTTAAAATTAATTCAGTATCAAAGTACTAGTTGGTTTGAAATTAAGAGACTGACTAAATGAAGTTAATGAGGGAAAAAGTCACCAGTTACTTACCTGCTGGTTCATGTGTCTACCTGAATGTTCTGCTTTCAAATAAGACAGAAAATTCAGTCAACCTAACAGGTGACTTTTATTTTTCAGGGTTGGTATATAGTCATTTATTTCATTTAAAGAGTATAATTAATATATTTTTAAATCATTTTATATCTATTTTATTGAATTTATTGGGGTTATATTAGTTAAAATTCTATAGATTTCAAATGTACAGTTCTATAACACATCACCATTATAGCTGTATATTGTATTGCGTGTCTACCACCCAAAGTCTGATCTCCTGTTACCATTTATCTGTCCTTTACCCTCTGGTAATCACCATACAGATGTCTGTGTCTATGAGATTTTACTTGTTTGTTTGTTTGTTTTTGCTTAATGCCTTCCACTATTTCACCCAGCCCCCCAACACCTATCCTCATGATAGCCATCAATCTGTTCTTTGTATCTGTGAATCTGTTTCTATTTAGTTTGTTTATTTTGTTCATTGGATTTCCACATATACTAAGTGAAACCCTATGGCATTTGTCTTTGTCTGGCTCATTTCACTTAGCATAACAATCTCCAGGTTTATCCATACTGTCACAAAAGGTAAGATTTCCTTCTTTTTTTAACAGCTGAGTAGTGTTCCATTGTGTAAATGCATCACAGCTTTTTTATCCACTCATCTGCTGATGGGCACTTGGGCTGCCTCCAAATGTTGGCTATTCTAAGTAATGCTGCAGTGGATATAGGGGTGTATGTATTCCTTCAAATAAATGTTTCAGGTTTCGTTAGATATATTCTCAGAAGTGGAATTGCTGGGTCATAAGGCAGATCCATTTTAATTTTCTGAGGTAACTCTACACTGATTTCCACAGTGGCTGTACCAATATGCATTCCCAGAAAGAGTGCACGGCGGGGGGGGGCCCTTTTCTCCATGTCCTGGTCAACACTTCTGTTGGTTTATTGATGATAGCCATTCTGACAGGTGTGAAGTTTTAATTTGCATTTCTCTGATGGTTAATGACACTGAGTATCTCTTCATATGTCTATTGGTCATCTGTATGTCTCTTTAGAGAACTATCTATTCAGGTCCTTTGCCTATTTTTTAACTGGATTGTTTTTTTTTGTGTGTGTATGTTGAGTTTTTGTAAGTATTTTATAAATTTTGGACATTAACCTCTTACCAGATGTATCAGCAAATATGTTCTCCCATTCAGTGGGTTGTGTTTTCATTTTGTTGATGGTCTCCTTTGCTGTGCAAAACATTTCAGTTTGATAAATCCCCATTTGTTTATTTTTTTGTTTGTTTCCCTTGTCTGAGGAGATGTATCAGAAAAAAATAGTGCTGTGAAAAGTGTTCAAGATTTTACAGCCTATGTTTTCTTCTAGAAATTTTATGAGTTTGAGTCTTACATTTAGTTTTTGATCCCTTTTTAGTTTATTCTTGTGTGTGGTATAAGGAGGTGATCAAGTCTCATTTTTTGCATGTATCTGTCCAGTTTTCCCAACACCATTTATTGAACAGAATGTCTTTACCCCATGGTATATTCTTGCCTCTTTTTTCAAATCCTGATTGACTGTAAATGGATGGATGTATATCTGAGCTCTCCATTCTGTTCCACTGATCTATATGCCTGTTTTTATACCTGTATCATTCTGTAGTATAGTCTGATATCAGGTGGTATGGAACCTCCAACTTTGTTCTTCTTTCTCAAGATTGCTGAGGTTTTTGGGTTCCATATAAATTTCCAGAATATTTGTTCTAGTTCTCATAAATATGTCTTTGGTATTTTGATAGGAATTGCATTAAATTGCTTTGGATATTATGGAAATTTTAATGAGGTTAATTCTTCCTATCCATAACATGGTATATGTTTCTGCTAATTTGTAACTTCCTCAGATTTTTTTCTTCAGTATCATAGTTTTCCAACTTTTATTCCTCTTTGGTTAAATTTATTCCTAAGTAACTTTTCTTTTTTCTTACAATTGTTAATGAGATTATTTTCTTAGTTTCTCTTTCTGATAGTTCATTTCTGATAGTATAAAAATACCAGAGGCTTCTGAATACTAATTTTGTATCCTGCTACACTACTGAATTCATTTATTAGATCTAGTGGTTTTTCAGTGGAGTCTTTATGGTTTTCTATATACAGTATCACATTATCTGCAAATAATGACAGTTTTACTTATTCTTTTCCAAGGTGGCTGCCTTTTATTTCTCCTTGTCTGGTTGCTGAAACTAGGACTTCCAGTACTATGCTGAATAGAAATAGTGAAAACAGATATCTTGTTCCTGATATTAAGGGAAATCTTTTAGTTTTTGCACATTGAGTATGATGTTGACTGTGGTTTTTCATATATGGACTTTATTATGTTGAGATATATTCCCTCTGTTCCCTCTTTGCTGAGAGTTTTTATCATAAATCAGTACTGGATTTTATCAAATGCTTTTCTGAATCTACTAATAAGATCACATGATTTTATCCTTTATTTTGTTTATGTGGCATATCACATTTATATATTTGCAGATATTGTACCAACCTGATATTCACAAAATAAATCCCACTTGATCAGGGTATATGGTCTTTCTAATGTATTGCTGGATATTGTTTGTTGTGGATGTTACCATCTATGTTTATTAGGGAGACTGGCCTGGAATTTTGTTTCTTTGTGGTGTCTTGATCTGCTTTTGGAATTAACATAATGCCAGCCTTGTAAAATGAGATTGGGAAACTTCCCTCCTCTTGAGTTTTTTGGAATAGTTTGAGAAGGACAGATGATAGTTTTTCTTTGAATATTTGGTAAAATTCACCTGTGAAGTCACCCCATCCAGCACTTTTGTTTTCTGGGAGCTTTTTTGATTACTGCTTTGTTTCATTAGTTGGAACCTGTCTATTCCTATTTTCTCATTCTTTCTGATTCAGTTTTGAAAGATTGTATGTTTCTAGGAATTTATTAATTTTATCCAGGTTGTCTAGTTTTTTGGCATATAGGTCATAATATTTTCTTACAATCCTTTGTATTTGTATGACATCAGTTGTTACTTCTTCTTCATTTCTGATTTGATTGAAAAATAATTTAAAAGCTAAATTTGTCCTTTGGCAACATTTCAAACCTTGTTTAGAAGAGAGAACAAAAGCTTAGTATACCTTTTGAATTGTTTTCCACTGAAAGAAATGAGAGGAAGAGAAAAGTGGGCAAAAGCATAGCATTTTTAAGAGCATATTTTATTGATTATGTTATTACAGTTGTCCAAAAAATTTCCTCCCTTACACCCCTCTGCCTGGTACTCCCCTTCCCTCCAGCAATCCTCACCTTAGTTCATGTCTACAGGTCATGCATATAAGTTCTTTGGCTTCTCCATTTCCTATACTATTAACATCCCCTGTCCATTTTGTACCTACCAATTATGCTTTTTAATCTTGGCACCTTTCTTCCAATTCTCTCCCTCCCCTCCCCAGCTGATAACCCTCCAAATAATCTTCATACATATGAACTGTTCTGGTTCTGATTGTTTCCTTGGTTTGTTTTTTTAGATTCAGTTATTGATAGTTGTGAATTTATTGCCATTTTAATGTTCATAGTTTTGATCTTCTTTTCTTAAATAAGCCCCTTTAACATTTCATGTAAAATGGCTTGGCGATGATGAACTCCTTTAGCTTTCTTTACTTTGGGAAGTACTAACTGTCCTTCCATTCTAAATGATAGCTTTGCTGGATAGAGTAAAATAGGTGGTAGGTCCTTGCTTTTTATCACTTTGAATACTTTTTGCCAATTCCTTCCAGACCACAAAGTTTCTTTTGAGAAATCAACTGACAGTCTTATGGGAACTCCTTTGTTGTAAGTATCTGCTTTTCTCTTTCTGCTTTTAAGATTCCTTCTTTATCTTTAACTTTTGGCATTTTTAATATGATGTGCCTTGGTGTGGTCCTCTTTGGTTCAATTTGTTTGGTACTCTCTGTACTTCCTGGACTTGTATGTCTATTTCCTCCACCAAATTAGGGAAGTTTTCTTTCATTATTTTTTCAAATAAGCTTTCTATTTCTTGATCCTTCTCTTCTCCTTCTGGCATCCCTATGATTCAGATGTGGGCATATTTTAAGCTGTCCCAGAGTCTCCTTACACTATCCACATTTTTTTGAATTCTTGTTTCTTCTTTCTATGCTGGTTCAATGTCTATTTCTTCCTTATGTTTCAAATTGTTGATCTGAATCCCAGCTTCCTTCCCTTCACTGTTGCTCCCTGTAGATTTTTCTTTATTTCACTTATTGTAACCTTCCTTTCTCCTTTTATGTTGTTGCCATACTCAATGAGTTCTCTAAGTATCCTGATCACCTGATCTACATCTGATAAGTTGGCTATTTCCATTTGCTTTAGTTCTTTTTCTGGGTTTTTTTTTCCTGTTTTTTCATTTGGGCCATATATCTTTGTCTCCTCAATGTGACAGCCTCCTTGTGTTTGTTTCTGTGTATTAGGTGGAGGTCCTTTTACTCCCTGTGTTAGTAGTGTGGGCTGTTGTTGAAAAGACACGTGTAAATTATATGGGGTGGAGCCTTACATAATTGCCATGGTGGGGCAAGCCTCTTCACTGCTCTGTGATTCTGTGAGGGGAGGGTTTGGGGAGGGTATGTGCTGCTGCCTGACTTCTAGAGGTTTGCCTGGCACTCACCCCATTTCCAGACACTTAACCCACTCCTTGTATGTAACTGGCACCCATCCAGCTGTTGCTGTGGTATTGAATCCAGAGTTGGCGGCAGAGGGGTGGTGGGGGTGGGGGTGGGGCCTATGCTTTAAGACCATGCAGGCCCTTTAAGTAGAATTTCCTGAAAATTCAGCAGTTTATTCTGCTGCCACAACCCACACTTGTTTTTACAGCCAGAAGTTATGGGGATTTATTCTCCTGGTGCTGGAACCCTGGGCTGTACAGTCTGTCCTGGGGCTGGGATTGCTCACTCCCAGGTATTCCTTCTGATTTTTATCCACCACACATGAATATGAAACCAACTGTGTCCGTTCTGCCACTGCCACCTCTCCACCCCACACTGTGCCTCTCTGCCTGCTTCCTCCTCTCTGCCCCCACCTGCCTGGATGGGTGTGGCTTCTTTACATCCTTGGTTGTCAGACTTCTATATGGATCAATTCTCTGACAGTTCTGGGTGTTACTTGTTTGAGATTTAGTTGTTATTTTTTTTGTAGTTGCATGAGAGGTAAAGCATGTCTACCTATGCCTCCTTCTTGACCAGAAGTCTCCAAATACATAACTTCTGAAAGCATGCAACAACATGGTTTTAGCTTTTCCAAGAGAAACCCAAATATTTGATGTAATCACTGAAATTTCATAAATTTTAAGTATTAAGTTAATATTTTCTATGATTATTATATTTCTGAGAATAACCATATTGATTTAATCACCAATAATCCATTCATCTAGTTTATGTATAGCCATGGCCAGCCACTGCCCACACCCCTGCCTACACTTTGCTTTTTTACAGTTCCATTTGGAAATGAAAGTCAGGATCCTTTCCAACAACAACCACCTCCAGTGTTTTCAGTATTGCTGCCATCACCCTGGCAACACAGAAGACAGGACGTAAATAGCTGCTCTGCCAAACATGTCTACTGCCTTGTCATATTTGTGGGAGTCACAGTTGTCAAGGGAAGTTTATACCAAAGTTAAAAGTAAATTTTGACTTATCAACAGCAAGATTTTCCCAAAAAAGTGCATTCACATTTTATGTAAACAATTAAGTGGAGATGTAAATAAAATACAAACCCCACAAGAACCAAGAGACTAGTTATCTTGTTCTCTAGCACTGAGCAGTGGTAGATGCTCTATAATTATTTGCCGAGTAGGTGGATTTTTTAAATGCAAGTACAAGTTTCTCAAGTCAAAGCATACAGTTTGATATTATGTATGATACTTTGTTTATAGCACTAAAACATTTTTTAAAAAATCATAGTCCAGCCCTGGCCAGGTGACCTAGGTTATAGGTTTGATCTCTGGTTGTGGAGCATATGGGAGGCAAACAGTTGATGTTTCTCTTTCACACTGATGTTTCTGTCTCTTTCTCTCACCTTCTCTTTCTCTCTCTCTCCCTTTCTCCCTTTCTCTCTCTCTAAGATTGATAAACATATCCTTGATTGAGGATTACAAGAAATCATAGTCTAGACTATTTTTAAATAATAATTATAAATGAGTACAAAGGTTTAATTAACTAGTTTCAGTCGAACTATCTGGTATGTAAAGTCAGACAATATTATCAGGTGTCATTAAGGCTTTTGACACTGAATTAGGTTTTTCTTACATATCTGGGGCATTTTAACTCCCCCAGTTGGACATGTTGTAGGTATTTATAGATAAAGCCTAGACTCCAGTTCAGCCAGCAAAGTTGAGCAAGGTTCTTCAGCTTGTCTGAGAGGGGCATAACATGAATCTAATTTTATCTGGCCTCAAAGCTGGCTCTCCTTCCAGTCCCCAAACTGCATTTGTTGGTTTCTCTCCTCAATCTCTAGAGTTGTTTGGGCCTTTCTGGAGTTAGAATGCTAATCTAGAAATCATACCATTGTGCTAACCTGGTTTCCCTTTCTTAGAATGCTTGTTTTCATCTCTCATCTCCCCTTAGAAGTGCTTTGGCATCTTTTCCATAATTTGGAAATTTCCCCCTCTGAAAGGGAGAGGGGCTGCAGAAAGCACAGCAGCATGGAACTCCCCAAGTGGTTACTGAGGGTCTTTATGAAAGTAGCACTGGCTTTTGGGAATGGCTTAACAGAAACAATGTGTACCACAGGTTTTGTGTCACTTTAGAATGAGGATAATCTGACATAAAAGAAACTTTTAAATGAGAAACTAAGTGGGGATAATAGTTAAATATATCACTGGTCTCTCAGATAAGAAAATACTGTGGCACAATGGTGAAACTACGTTAAATGAGAGATTCCAGGTTTGATTCTTAGCTTTACTACCTACCAATTGTTTTTCACCAGAATAAATAATTTAAAGCCTGATTTCTCTTATTTGTGAAATAGTTAATCACAATCTTTGGCTTTCAAGGCTATTGAGAGTTTAATTAATAACATACAAAAGTGTTTTGCAAATAGTAAAGTGTTAGAAAAATGAAGTATTGGTTATAACAACATTGTTATTATGGTGTTAGCCCTAGGACAGAACTCAGAATATTTAATCCAGTAGTCTAATATATATTTTAAAAACTGAAGCAGAGAGGAGTCAAGTGAGGCAAGGCTCCCAATAAAAGTAGAATAAAAAGAATTTGAAAATAGACACAAACCACTGTTGGGAACTGCCCTGCCTGGTATCAGAAGCTGTAACCCCTGCCTGGGCTAAAGCTGAGGGAACGACCTTGAAACCGTAAGTCAGCAAGGAGATAAAAGCTTATCTCCCTGGCAGGAGCATCGCTTCTGTTCCTTTTACTTCACCCTGCCTGGTCCTCAATGCCTGGTCGGTTAGCCAATGACGGGCAAGATTCCCCAAGTGGGGAATGACCTAAGACAGGCGCAGTCATGTGGGAGGCCCCCAAGGAAGGACTTTGGGGGCTACAACAAAAAAGGGTGATGGATCCTCGACCTTCGGCTTTGACAAAGCCTGAGTCCTCATTGTCTGCGAGAAAATCTCCTAATCTCTTGGCTGCCTTAGTTCCCTTGCTCCACCTAAGCCTGGAACAATGACAGGATGGTGCAGCCCTGTGCTGAAAAGGGCGGGTTCCCCGGGTGATCAGGCCTAAGAAAAAATATGTAAAATCCTTTGAAACTTGCTTTGTTTAGAATGTTCTCAACTGAATGCGAAGGGTCCAAGGAGAAAGTAAGTTTGTTACTCAAAAGTCTTTTACAGCTTTTTGACCCTGACTCAAAATAGGCCCTAAGACTTCCTTGTTGCCTATTGTTTGATCCTTTCTTCCTGGCAATGAGTAATGAGCTTTACCTGAATTCTTATGCAAATGAACCCAATAAAAGCCTGCTTGGGTGGAGGAATGAGGTGCTCTCCCGTAGGGTGCTCTCCCCTAGGGAGGGTGGTCCAGTGCTCCCCACTAGGGTAGCCATTTCATCCCTATTTCTCCACAGGACTGGGTTGTCTCTGTGTATGTTTTTCTTGTGTGTCACTGCCGGTTGGTGGCCGTGACAAACCACTATATCCTAGGATCTATGCATGCCAATACATTGTCTTACTCTATAATACAAAATTTAAAATGGCAATCTTTACCCCAGCTGGTGTGGCTCAGTGGATTGAGCATTAGCATGCGAACCAAAAGGTCACAGGTTTGATTCCCAGTCAAGGCACATGTCTGGGTTGCCGGCCAGATCCCCAGTAGGGGGTGCACGACAGGCAACCACACACTGATGTTTTTTTCCCTCTCTTTCTCCCCCCTTTCCCTCTCTAAAAATAAATAAATAAAACCTTTACAAAATATAAAAGGGCAGCCTTTGCTTCCCATATTTCTAATTAATCCAAAGTTTCCTTAGAAACTAAAAAAAGAAAAACAATGGTTACAAGTGGTATTATTCTGTTCAGGCAGAAAAGTCCAATTTGTAAAGTAAAATCTGCATAAGAATCACGGTGTTTTGATAGAGTAGGGTGGTGGGGATGGCCACAAACAGCACTTTTCCTTAGAGGACTGGTGGGGTTCACCAAATATTTAAAAAGCTTATTTGATGAAAAAATGAACACATGAGGCATAGCAACATATAAAATAGGCCAGCACTTTAGAAATCTGAGAGAGCATAGAGTGTGTGTTAGGATGGAATACTCTAACAAAATACCATGCAGTGGGAGCATAAACAATAAGTATTTATTTCTCACAGTTCTGGAGGGTGGGAGATTCAAGGTCAGGGTGCCAGCATGGCTGAGGAGATCTGGTGAGAGCTCTCTTCCTGGCTTGCACACAGTTGTCTTCATTCTGTGTCCTCTGCACCAATAAGAGAGGGACAGCAAGCTCTCTGAATCTCTTCTTAGAAGGGCACTAACCTCATCGTGAGAGTGCCCTCCTCATGACCTCATCTAAACCTAGTTACTTCCCGAAGGTCCCATCTTTAAATACCATCACATTGAAGGTCAGAGATACAATGTATTAATTCGAGGTGGTGGGGGTACAATCATTCATTCCATAACAGCATGGGAAATGGAGCCGCTGGCAGTTTCAATGGAATGGAGATGAATAAATTCACTTTTTTACAAAGTGAACAGAAACGTTCTATCAAGGTGACTACCTAAGCAAATGGATTTACTCGTTCTTATACAAATATCTTTGAAATGACCACAGAAATGTAAATACAAAAATAAATTCAATTTACCCCTAAAACACTATAAGAATAAAAATTAAAAATAAAATTAAATCCAAACTACCACTCACAGCAACAGCCAAGACTGTTGGAGAGATTCTGGAAGTTATAAAGCAGACAGGGCAGCAGACAGTGAGAGAAAACAAAGATGAGGAACTCGCAAGCCTTATGGGCAAGATGAAATGAACTTAAAAAGGGGTGGAGTACCCAGTAGATCTTAGAATATTGTAAAGCTAGAGAAAGTGGAAACTGGAAGCTTCAGCTAGAAAATTAACTAGAGGAAGAAAGAGTATACCCACTTCTGCAAGAGCAAGCTACTCCAGCATTTGTCTCCAGGATGAAGATTTGATCAGAACTTTATGGATGGACATCAGTTCAGTAAAGCCCTAAGATAACACCAATTTTGATATAAATGATTATATCCACCCCTTGCTTTTTAAACCAGAGCCAAACTTCCACCAGATGGCGCCAAACCATAGCAGAGACAGGAAGGCTTGGCTTTTGCTCAGGCAGCCAAACCCCTTGTAGCAGGTCAGGACTGGGCTCCTAAATAACCTTGAAATAAAGTAACCCTTTATTTTATTCAATTGTATTTTTAAGGCAAACTTCTCGAGTTCTGGCAGGGTTTTTACTGTAGTTAAGATGTATACTGCTTCATCACTGCTTCTAAACAAATATTCATTCCTTGTTAGAAAATAGGCACCTTTAAACCTTTAAAAGGTCCAATGAAAATTCTTGACTTTTCAACAGAGGCTTCCAAATTCCAAGTTCTTCTTCAGCCTATATGATTCAGTCACCTTTACTGACCATAAGATTGAATAAATTGCTTTCCATACTATTTATTTTTCTAAGTTTTAAATAAACAAAAATCTTTAAGGATAATTTTGTTCATTCCCAGAGTTGAACCTGTGTCAGCTCAGAGTGAATTAATGTAACAGTTCCAGTCTCCATCTGCATTCAAGTTAATGTTGATTAGCCAAGCCGGGCCCACATTCCCAATGTTCATTATGTTCCAAGTTCTCCGAAGGATGCAAGACTTCAATTAACATCACAAAAAGCTCTGAATATTCAACTTTCCCTTTATAGCTACTAGAAACCTGCTTCTTGAGACTTGATCTGCATAAGACAAACATTTCCAAAGGCAAACCACCCTTCTCTGCTAACCTCATTTCAATTAAATCATCAGTGTCCCGGTAGCCCGCTATTGTGTTTCATCAATATCTGCTGACAAAATGTAAGGTCATACTTCAGGACCACAGTAACCTCTGTGATATTCTTTACCGCTACCACCCTACTGACAGAATAGGACTCCAAACTTGAATCATCAGACCTCACTATATTTTTAATATTTTATTGGAAAATTGATTCTTGAAACTCCAACTGAAATACAAAATTGTCATACACATAATTTACACATTTGGGACAAACATTTATGAAATATTTTTTTTAAATGTTGAAAGTGTTCTTAGAGAAATAGGAATCAAAAACACTAATTTTACAAATGTGAAATCTGTGATATAGAAATAGCTTATTGAAAATTACATCCAATTAGTAAAAGAGAAAGGACTATAAGTTGATATTTGTTCATATTTTCTTAAATCCTCTGTCTTAAATCAACAATTTTGAACATCATTTTAATAGGAGAACTTAGGGAGATTCAGCAGTTACCCAGTGCCAGCTAAAAAAAACCTCTCAGATGAGCTTCTCCATTGTCTGATTCCGGTTTGGATTCATCTAATTCCTGTCTTTGCAGGCTACTTTCAAAGAAATACCCTTTTTGTTGTAGAAGAGTGTGGCGGTCAACACCAAAGCCACTGAGGTCAGATGGTTCTCACTTTGAATTCATGTTCCCTGAGTTATTTGTTAGGCATTTATGGGCAAATTAATTAATCTCTTAATCTCTCTCCATCTCAGTTTTCTTATTTTTATAAAGGGACAGCAATAGTATCTCCTTTATGGAGGCTGAATAAGATTGTGCTGATGATACAGTCTGATGCACAGGAAATCTTTAATAGTGTTAGTTATTGCTACTGTCATAACCTCTGTCCCGATTATTCTTGCAATGCTCAATTTAGTGTAAGTAATTCCAGACTGGTTGATAACAATTGATCAAATCAGTAGATAGTGAACACAGTATCTTAAATGCAAATCTAGACCTCAAGTGTTTGATCTTTAACTTCTCACACTGTATAGGAGATGAAACGGAGTAATGGATAACAGATTGAAGTGATAGAGATATTCCAAATAACATTTACTTCCCTATGTCAATAGGGAAGAATGAATAACATATTTATAATTCCTGAGGCTGTTTAGATCATTTTTTGGTGTGTCAGGTATTCATTGCCCTATAACAAACTATCCTAAAGTGTCTTCAGGTTGACAGTGATTACCTTCTTCCTATGATACTCTCGGCTGGCGTGGTGGTTGCTTTGCTGGTTTTACCTGGGTTGCTCAGATAGCTGCGCTCACATGGCTGGAAGGTCCAAGAGGATCTCAGTCCCATGTCTGGCCACTGGTGATGGCAGTCAGCTGGGGTGCCTCAGTTCCTTCCACACGAGTCTCTTATTCTTCAGTAAACTGGACTAAACTTCTTATGTGGCAGCTTCAAGTCAGTGTCCCAAGAAGACAAGACACAATGTACACATACCTCTTAAGCCTCCACTTGCAATATGTTTGCTGATGTCCCACTAGTCAAAGAGTGAATGTGAGGGCAAATATACAAGCTTATTGTAAGTGTAGTCGTGATTTATTAAAAGCCATTCCTGGACAAATCTTAATCACCATGTTCTCTTTGAAGTTTTTCTTGAACTGTGTATTCATTTCTCCCTGCTGTGGACTGAAATTTCTTCAGGACTCCATTTCTTGTAGAAGTTTTGAGTGAGAGTTTGTTTCCTCGACTTTTACAAATTCTAGAGTTGGCCTGCAATCCCTGCCTTGTATCTGTCTCCCTTAGTCTGTTTAACTCCAGATGAGGAAAAAAAATTCCTGTAGTGTATTAGTTTCATTATTATATGTTCATGGAAAAAATTAAGAGTATACAACTTAAATTCCACCCTGTGGAGAGTAATTTGTGTGTGTGTTTGTGTATGTGTGCATTCTATAAACTTTAAAGATAACATTTTGATATTCAGTCTTTTATACTTTTTTCTATACATCTACAGAGACTTGAAAGTGAAGGAGTAGGCTGTAAGGCTAACAAAGGGAAAAGTGTTCAAGGCAGAGAAAATAATAAGCACAAAAGTCTTAAATTGGGAACATGCTTGGTGTGTTCTAGCAACATTGAGGTGGAAGATATAGCCAGAGCAGATAGATGAAAAGAGAGTAAGCTTAAAATGGTAGCTAGCTAGAAGGCTAAATATGATGGTAGCTTACATCAGACTGGTGGTAGTGGAATTAGGAATAATGTGATATATTTGGTGATAGGTAGGTGGGTAGATAGATAAATGTTGAAACTACAGATAACAGTATTTATTGGTGAATTAGAAATGAGGTGTGCTGAAAGAGAACAGTCAAATGTGACTCCAAGTTTTGTGTATGGATGATCAGAAGATGGAACTTCCCTGGACTTTGTTTGAAAGGAATGTGGAAGAAGGTTTGGTAGGAGGTGGACAGATGTCAGGGATTCCATTCTGAACATATGAAGCTTAAGAAGTATAGAACAATTTCAGGAAGAGATGCAAAGTAGGCAGCTGCAGATAGTAGTCTGTAATTCAGGGGCAAAATCTGAACTGGGGATGTGTATTTGGGAGTCAACAGCACATAGATGGTTTTTAAGTCATAGGAATGGATTTGGTCATCGAAGAAGTGTGGGCAGAAAACGAGTATGAATGTCTGAGCAGTGGGGTGCTTTGCCTTCCAGAGTTCAGACAGAGGCTGCAGAGCCAGCGGGGAGGCTGACATGGAGTGGTCAGGAAGTGGGGATCAAGCATATAAAGAAATATTTTCAAGAGGAGGGAGCGACAAACTGTCAACTGCACAACTGAGAGGTGACCAGTGGATTTAGCATTGTGGAAGTCATTCACTGCTTTTTCACAGCTAGAAAATTCATTTTCCTATTTTTACAATTCTCTTCAAATGTCAAGTGACTCCACACTCTCAGCTAATGAGCTGTACTTACTTCAGTGTGGGAACAGGAACAGACAGGAGAGGGTGGAGCCACTCCTGCCTGTGTCTCTGCCCAGAGTGTGCCCTTTTCCCTACCACAGGATGAGACTCTCTGTGCCCTTTACCGTGGCCAACCCTCTTCTGTACAGGATCCCATCTGCTCCTGACCACCCGAGAGCACCGCTCAGCAATACCCACTTCCTGTGTCCTTGCTTCTCCATGCTTTATTATTATCATTAGCGTTCAAATTTCTAGAAGTGGGCTTATAGGTCAGGTGAATATATACTTTGTACAGGGTGCACAGAATCAATTTTACTGGAATGATTCAATAATAATTATCACTGTTCGTGCATTTTCATAAAATTTCTGATCTCCAGTTATTCTTTTGGTCATTATTTCAATCCATCTGTATTGAAATTCAACATTCTTTTGAATTAAGTGGCAAAAGGCACTGTCCCAACTCTGAGTTAAGAAATAAGTATACAACTAGAAGTATAGGGCATTGGCAAGTCGTCACAACTACCAGGTGATTGACAAAGTGTCTGATTCCATAGAGCTGGAGTAGAAGAGCACCTTAATTTTCTAGTTTTGGAAATAGCTGCCACAAAGCATCGGATCTGCTTCAGGGGTATCCAACCTTTTGGTATCTCTGGGCCACACCAGAAGAAGAGTTTTCTTGGGCCACACATTAAATACATTGTGACACACAATCACACACAAAAAATCTCATAGTGTTTTAAGTAAACTTATGATTTTATGTTGGGCTGCATTCACAGCCATCCTGGGCTGCATGCAGCCTGAGGGCTATGGATTGAACACCCCTGTATCTAATCCCACTGTAATGTATGCCTGGAGTGGCCTGATGTTCTTTTATGTGATTCCTTCAGACAGTGTGTCTTAGACATACACTTTCAGTGGCAAAGAATTTATTCATTGTTGCGGGCACTGGGCTGGGTAGAAGAGTTAAAAATGTGATTATATTCAATATTTTTTTCTAGTAAGGGTGCCAACATGCAAACAACTCATTATAGTGAAACGGTCTTAATTCTTTAATAGGATATTATGGGGACATGCAGAAGAAACATTTAACCCAGTTTAGAAGGATAAGAAAATTTGGTCAAAATAACATATTTAAGGGATGAGAAACATGTAGGAGAAGCCAACAGAAAGAAACAGGGGAACCTGAGAACTCTGATGGCATGGAAGCAAAGACACTAATATAACTTGGGCAAGCAAAATGAAGAAACAGGAAAAAAACTTAGAAATGGCTAGAGGCCTAGCCAGTGTGGATCAGTTGGTTGGGCAACATCCTGTAAACCAAAGGTTGCCAGTTCTAGTCCTGGTCAGGACGCATGCCTGGGTTTCAGGTTCAGTCCCCAGCTGGAGCACCTACAGAAGGCAGCCGATCAATATTTCTCTTTCACATCAATGTTTCTCTCCTTCTCTTTCTTCCTCCCTTCCCCTGTGTCAGAAAGAAAGAAAGGGAGGGAGAGAGGGAGGGAGAGAGAGAGGGCGGGGGAGGGAAGGAGGGAGGGAGGGGAGGGAGAAAGGGGAGGGAGAAGGAAGGAAGGGAAGGGAGGGGAAAGAAAAAAGAGAAGAAAGGAGAGGATAAAGTCAACAATACAGATTCATAGAAAAAATGGAAAGCAAATTTAAAGAGAAAGATTTTACACCTCTGAGGTCACAAAAAAAGCAGATTTTTAAAAAAACCACTCTATTAGTCTGCACAGAGCACTGGCAAGATGTGTAGTAGTCACGTACTAGACACTTGTGAATCAGAGGTAAAAGAAGATGGAGAGCAGAAGGCACAAGCCACATAAGAAGGGAGGCAGACACGGCACCCTAAAACAATATCTGGAAAGCAGAATCTTTCATAGTTTTCTAATGGTCAGGTTTCCAAGATTAAAGTGTTTGAGTCTTAAGGTGCCATTTCTGGCATTCAGTTGCTTGAGCTAAAATCGGCTTGTCTGCCTGCTGTCCTGGCAACATCTTTAAATGCAAAAGAAATTAATCAATAACCACAATATTTAATCCACATAATGTCAAACAATCAAGCCCTTCACTGAAATGGGGGATTGATTTGGCATCCACAATTCATCCTGTCAATAACCACCCAAAGAATTGATTTTGAATCAAAGGTACTTCAGGCAGATTGTAAAATTGTGAACTACATTGAGCACTCTCAGACACCAGAATGGAATGTGCCGAGAAACTCGTTCTTTAGAGCTCCGACAAGAGACATGGACAGCCTTGGCAGCCGAAGGAATAGGCTGCCTGCCCAGAGTGCCCCAGGCTTCATCTCTCTGTGCACGTTACTTCTTCCTTGGCCTCTCTCTCCTCCCCTCCCATCAAAAACTTCCCTCCAGAGGGGATGTCATGTCAGTCAATTATATTTTAATTTTAGTTTAGATAAGTGAGTTCTCCAGTCCAGGATTATTTTGTGTTTTGAAGCATACGTGCTTCAGTCCCTCTTAAAAGAGTTTTGGGAATAAACAAAACAAAGCAGGAGACATTGTGGGATGAGGGAAGATCCTTCCCAGCGTCTCTGAAGGTTCTACCCCATGGATGCCAAATCTGGTTGAGCATATGAGCCCACATGTTAAGTCTCAAAGGCGCATAGAATTATTTTCTTTAACCATGATGACATCTCTTGTTGTTAGCTGGCCCTGATCCATTTTCTCTTTTTTGAGTAACAGTACCCAGTTTTTGTTTTAGGGGTTGTTAATCCCTTATTCTATCTCTGCAGTTTGTGTAGGGTTAACCCCAACTTTGGCTACCAAAATGAACATATGATTTAAGTTTAATCTGAGCATCAGATTTCCCTGGACTCAGTTATTAGTCCAGTGTTAAGGGAGCCAAAAGGCACTTTTATCAGGGAAGAAAAGGCTCCTTATGATCATTCTGGGTGGGGCCAGCCAGATCCGATGAACCTCAAGTTTTGAGATATTGTCTGGACCTAATTGGGGAAGGAAGGTCTTTCTTTTCTTGAGTTGCTGAGGGGACCACGTGTGAGATGGAACTACTGGCTGTGACGAGGAGGAGCATGCCTCAAAGTGAAGCCTGGAAAGGAAGTAAAGAATGAGAAAGTATTTCCAAAATTTACTTCTGTTGGAGCCACTGGTCTTTTCAGTTATGCACATCAATGCTTTTTAGTCAGTTTTAGTTAAATACAACTAAGTAAAACATCGAAGTATTCCAACAATTTCTGTCTATTTGTTTGGACTTCTCGATCAAGCTGGAGCTAAGCCTGTGACAATGTCCCAGCTGCAGGGAGAGCCCTCAGGACTCCAGGCTGCTGCACGGACTCCCTGGCTACCCAGACTTTCTGCCCCTTTGTCCCCAAGACCTCATTTATTTTTGATATTATTTAACATGCATTTACACAATCATTACCACTGTCCTAACGACTTTACAAATATTAACTGTTTAATTAGTGTAGCAATCTCATGAGGAGTTTAATAAAAAATATAATTTCCCAGGTCTCAACCCAGAGCTCTATTTAATTGGTCTGGATTATGGCCGGACCATTAGTATTTCATAAAAGCTTTATAGGTAATTCTAATTTGCAATTAATATTGAAAACCACCTATTTACATAAAAGATCAACAATTATCATCCCCAGGTTCTGAGTATCTAAGAGGGAACTTGCTCCAAATCCTCATTGGCTTCTATTTTATGCTCAATAAAAAGCGATTAATACTTTTAAAAATGTATTAAGATAATCCATTCTGATATATTATACATTTAGGTTACCAACGAAATTTGCTAAGACTAGAGGTGGGACTACACTCATGGGACAGTGAACAAGCCTGGTGTGTGTAAGGGACGGTAGCAAAAGCAAATGTACTTAAATAACTACAAATGAGCCAATTTTGTGTTCTTATTCATGTTAAATTAAAAGTAAAATGGACATTTTCTTATACACAACTTGCACCACGCCCAGATAAACTTAGTGGCAGCAAAATACTGTTCATTTGCGTACTGTTTGTCTCTGAAGAATGTACGTCATTTTAAACTTGACTCTCTCCTTTGTGTCTGGACTCTACAATGAAGAAAACAGTAACGTCTAACTCTTCCACTCTCTACACCCTTCTCACTACTCCCAGCCCCTGAACTCTCGTGAAGTTCTTAGGCACCACAGACCTGTCATGCCTTCAGAGATATATATGGGTAAGAGGTAGGGGTGAGGTTGCAAAAATAATGTAGAAAATCTTAAAAATAATGTAGAAAATATTTTAATTAAAATAATCTCCAGTTGCATTGCTCCTGAATGTACTTCATTTTTTGGACTATTTGTCTAGCATAATTAATTCTTCCTTCATTTCTGCTTTTGGAATTTCTGTAAATATTAACAGCCAGTTCAATGTAATTCAGAGATCTGCATATTCTCTGCAATAACTACTGAAGCTTGTTTGATTTCTAACTTCTCTTTTCTTGGGAAAAAGAAGTGATTTTCTTAAAACACGAAAGTGCCATTGAAATTTTTCTAAATAATAATTTATGATCAGCAACTATGTTCCTATTTCAGATAAATATAATCTTAGTGTCTCAGTATTTCACTCTTATTGTATTTATGTAGCTTTTTTCTAAATAAAATTTTTAAAATTCTTATAAATGTTTTACTAAGCTCACCATATCCTAATGACACCCCATTTTCACTGGTCCTTAAACTTCCCATAAATCATTTTGTCTTTTAAAAAATTACATTTTAACACTCAGAAGAACATTGAGTCATTGAATTGGTGAACATAGAAAACAAAATGTTTCCATGTTCTCATTGTTTAAAGTTAGCAAGAATCTGTACGCTTTATTAGTTATTCCTTAATTTGAGAGGATTCAGGGAGGGTAAAGTAGCGTCCACTTCCTTAGATTAGCAGTAGGTAAACATGGAATTAATTCCTGAGACTGCGGAGCTGTCAGGGGGAGCAAACTGAGTTGTCCTCATGCAGTCTAAAGCAATTCAAAGCTTTGTTGGTATTTTTGATCAGGGAAAGGTAGCAGTTATATATTAAAATGTGCTTTTTATTAAGAGATAACATAGAAAAAACTATATTCTTACTTACTGAAGGATAATGCAGTATAACAAGTAACATTTAGCAATCCTTTTGACACAGGATTGGATCCCGAATGAATTGTTTGATTGACTGTTGAGGCTTTTGTTTGTATGTGATGAGAGAATTTGGGAGGGGAGAGTAACGATTTTCTGGTTTATACCACAGTGGGGGGCACGTTCAACAATTAGATTGCCCTCTGCAAAGTAGTTTCTCTTTCAATAATGACTCACTGCTTATACTTCCTCTAAAGAAGTAAGATACTCCATTTTTTTCCTTAAACACAGAAACTCCTTCTGTTTCTACTGAACAGCTGATTACTTTCTTTCTGAGACTTCTGAGTTGACAGAGTCCACTGGGTCTTGGATTTGTATCACATATGTGGTAATAAATACCAAAGATGTTAATAGTTCTAAAAATACAACAATGAAGTGGGAGATACATCTTCCCAAACCTTATTTACTAAGTCTTACATTAAATTGTAAAACAGATAAAATATGCTATTTTTCCTCGCAGGAAGTTTATCTCTTTGCCAGGATCCTTTGTGGTTCAGTAAGCATGCACTGAGTTTTTACTACATACGAGACACTGTGCTGAGTACTTGAATACAAAGATGGACTCAAGAACACCCTGTTATTACAGTGTGTTCCTTGGTAAGCCTAGACAGGTCTTTTCCAAAGAGGGTGACCATAGCCTCAGTTTGCTTTGACCAGTCCCTGTTTACTCCTGTTGTACCAACACTTAAAACTCCCCATTTTACTCACGGAATCTGATTTAATCTATACATATATGCATACATTTCCTTTATTAGTCAGTATTGCAAAGAAAGTACTGTTCATATTAAAGGGGCTTGATATTAAAGAGTTTTAATTTTTTTATTTTTTATTTGGAAGTTATTCAGACATACAAAAGCTTTGCAGAAACAGTCTAAAAAAAATTCCTGTTTATTTTTCAAACAAATTCCCCAAATGCCCACATTTTATATAACCACAGTAAAATTAAAGAAGCCAGGAAATCAACATTGGTATAATACTGTTGTCTAAACATAGACCTCACTCAAATTTTGTCAGCTGCTCCAGTGATGCCCTTTTTCTGGCCCAGGATCCAATAAAGGACCACACAATACATTTAAGTTATAATTTCTCCACTCTCCTTTATTCTGGAATAGTTCTTCAGTCTTTTCCTTTCAAGTCCTTGACACTTTTGAAGAGTACTGGCAAATTATGTTGTAGACTATCCCGCAATTTCAGTTTATGTGACTTTTTCATGATTAAATTAGACCATGTATTTTTAGCAATAATGTCATAGAAATGATATAATATGCTTATTACATCATATTAGGATCATTTCATTGAATTTTTTAAATTATCCTACAATGGCAAAAATTTCACTTTTATGTTTTGTAGTGAGTGTCCCACTCACATATTAGAGAGTTTAAACTTTGTATAATAAAGTGCTTTATGATGCGCTTCCCTCAGTTGGTTTTGTAATGTTCAGATATATGAGATCTGTCCAGAAAATATCCAAACATTTAATATGAAACTTAGACACATTTACTGAAGAAGACACAGCATACAAGAAACATTGTACATAGGATGTTGATGCCACAGTCCCCTTCATAGGGGACCTCACACAGTTTCTCTCAATTGCCATCAACTGCCCCACTGTATTTCCCTGAATTTCATCAGTGGCCTAAAATCTTCCCTTTCAAAGGTGATTTCAGTTTTGGGCAATGCCAGAAGTCACAGGGTGCCAAATCTGGGCTGTCTGGGGACTGAGTCACCTGGGTGATTTGACATTTTACCAAAAAACTGCAGGAGACATGATGCATGAGTGTTGTCGTGATGAAGCTGCCGATCACCGGTTGCCCATATCTGCAGCCTTCTGAATCACCAAATAGTTTCTGCAGAGGAAAGTCCAAACTTAACACAAAATTTGATGCATATTTGTTTCTCTACTTGTTCAGCTATTTTGAATGCAATGTCCACATAGTACACATGCTCACTCAGTGGCATCTACCACCCCCACTGACTAGTACTGCCATATTGTTCACACATGAGCATTCCAGTCCAGTCTTCTTGGCTGCCAGGTTACATTGGTGCCGCACAAACTATTTTTGTTATGTTAACAGTGGTTGGGCTTTTCCTGGACAGACCTCATATACCGTCCTCCTAGCACAGGAGTGTCAAATGCCTTTTCAGCACAGGGGTGTCAAACTCATTTTCATCGGGGGCCACATCAGTTTCATGGTTACCTTCAAAGGGCTGAAATAATTTTAGGACTGTATAAATGTAGCTTCTCCTTAACAGTTAAGGAGTTGAAATTACATTCGGCCCTTTGAAGGTAACTGCAAGTCTGATGTGGCCTCCAGTGAAAATGAGTTTGACACCCCTGTCAGGAGACTGACTATGAGGACATTTAATCCACTTACAAATTAAATTTACTACATAAACTAAAATGGCCAGTGTTGATGTTGAAAAACTCTTTACATGATCTACTTTAACTAGAAATTTGGCCTGACCAGCACAACTAGAGAGGGCACTTCTACACCTTGCCCTCAGTACAAGCCTGACACCAGCAAGTCAATGAAGCGAAGTGGTTTTGATTATCATTCAAAAATGTATTGAGTGTTTAGGTCTGTCTTACAGGTTAGGGAGAGTGAAGGTTTTTGCTAGATTTAATAATGTGTCTAATAAGTAAACACTGCACTTTTCAAAGAAAGTACTATTCTTCCCTTAAGGATTTACTTTTGAAAGTCCTACGTTTTAGGGTACCCAATTATTCAATATATATGTGTATAATGTCTCATTCATTAGGTTTTTCTTAAATCTTGGAAAAGATTTGGAAAGAAACACCATCTACACTTTATGGCACAAAGAATGCCCCTATGTATTACAAAATCTTTTATTACAAAATCATAAGCATGTAATTCTATAACATAACAGTATCAAACTCAAGCACACCATATGAGGTTTTAGGTGAAATGTTCAAATTAAAACTATAAATTATTGCACTGATATGATTACCCTATCAACCATACTCAGGACTTCTGCCAGACCCCTGTAGATTATCTGCAGCTTATTTGTTGACCCAACAAGAATTATTTTAGTGTAACTATTCCACATTAAATCATTCTTAGTGCTTTCTTACAAAATTATTTATATATTCACTTGTTGGGGTGAAGTTTGTGTTATTTTTTCTTCTAAAATGTTGTGGCTAGTCATTCAAAAAATAAGATAACATAAAATGCTATTGAGGTAAACCATGTTTTTAAGGTTTTAAAGTGGAAAATGAATCATTATTTTCAACCCAAAGATTCATAGAGAGATATGATGATGAATAAAAAACCTTTGCGATGTGTTTTATTTAAACATAGCTTTGAAAAAATATGTACTTTGTTTACTTAAAGGTATTCAAAATGAAAACTTATACTTCATATAGTTTTGTAGCATAGCTGTGTCATCATTACTCAATCCTAATTTTTTTGTAAGTTAAGGAAAAGTGAGGGCGCGTTGTGCATGCATTTGTGGCTGTGGAAGGAGACAGATTTCTAGTGTGATTGCAGAGTCTGCGTCTGCACCCTGACCCCTTAGCCCACACATAGCTAGAATATTGGGTTAGAAGAGATTATTCATAAAAGGCCTTAAAAATTGTAGTTCTTCATGTAATATACAACTATTGTAAATTTTAAAATAAATGTTAAAACAACTTTTTTATTTCACAAAGTGCTAATACACAATACTCTCATGATTTTATTCAACTCAATTTGTACCAAAAAGGAACATTAAAATTAGGGCCATATGGTCCTGGCATGGGATAATCACATCAGAATAAAATAGTAGGGTTTCTGGTTTGTCACAATTTAATTATATGTACTTAGGAGTGCAGAGATTAAGAATTTCCAGTTCCACATTTTACAATAAATTTTAATTAGCTGCAACAAATCAAATTACTCGAACCTTTGGTTATATTGAATTCACATGTGATCCTATAGACGCAGCATAGAGAATGTGGTTATAAATTGACATGGCTGGCAGTTGCTAGTGGTGACAGTTATTATATTACACGTGTTTTCTCTTGAACTATGTTACACATTCTGTCTTTGGTTCCTACTTTCCACACAATTTTAAATCAGGGTACTAAAATAATAGTAATATAGTTATATTTATAAGTAATTTAATGTCTCTGAAATTGTGTCTCTGCTGAAATCCAGTAATACTACCTTAGATGGTCATTAAGATAATGAAATAAGATAATGTATATGGAAACATTTTTTCCTTTCCTTCACATGTAATAGAAGTTTCATTTTTTTTTACTACAACACACAGTAATATTTTTAACTTCATTGTCTTCTGATAATTTCACTGGGTCCAAATTCATATTCACTATTAACAGTCTCAAGTATCTTTGACCTTTATCACTCCAATTATTTTTTTTCTGTTTATTAGAGAGCTCCAGAAACTATTTACTAGAGAGCTCGCGAATCATTATTTCCGATTCCATTCTCTGAGGTGTGAGCATCTGCGAGTTGCTAACCGAGGGTGCAGCTGTTGTTCAGGGACTGGCTGTGTTGTGTTGCCAAGCAACTGCTGCAAACCAAATCCCAGGGCAGGTTGCTTGCCCAGGCGCACCTGCCTGCCAACCCAGCTATTTATTTAATTAAAAATCTGTTCCTGCACAACAGCATGGCCAGAAAGGCAACAGCAGCAATCGATTACAACTGTATTAAACGACCTACCCATATTGTTTCATTGACAACTCATTGCAAAGCAAAGGTTTATCTGTCCTCTCCATCTCACTCTTAATAACTTAGCAAAAAGTGTTAGGGGAAAAAAATACATAGATTGTATTTGCATGTCAGAGAAACTGAAACCAATTTGTCAGGTGCATCACTTTATGTAATGAAATATGCCAAAAATAAAATGTTTTATCCACAAGAGAGCTTCTAACAAGATAATACTGCATTTTTATGTGCAATGGGGGGGGGGAGAGTTTAAAATATGTACTTCCTATTGGGGAATTTGGAAAATTAATATTTTCAAAAATCAAGTTGCTTTTTATCCTTTCAAATAAAAATAATCACTACTTTAGGTACATTAGATTTTACTCTTATATACACTGGTTTTCTCTTCCAGGTTTCTATTCCTTTCTTTTTCTGTCATCCAGATGATATTAGAAATAAAACTGTCAAGAATTAATACCAGCCACTGAAATTTCATTTAAAACCCAGGAGGAGTCTTGACAATACTTATATACATGTCAACTGTGATCTGACCTTCAAAGCTCATTCCAACTCTCTTTTCTCTCTTTGGAACAACTAGATCTAATAAGGATTCCGAGGGAAAACAATTTGAAGGTCTCAGTTGTGATTATATGACAGATTGGTTTTTAATATGTGAGGTGAAGACTTTAAAGTGGGACTCCAATAACTGAAGTATTCCTAATTTGTATGGCAGCTATTAAACTAAAAAAAAGGTCTGTATTAAGAATTCAATTTCTTATATCACCAAGAGCAGTGTAGTTTATTATTAATAAGCCTAAAATTTACTTTGAGTGATACATAAATTACCTGTGCAACAGAAGCCTGTTCTCAGTAAAGGTACTAAATAAAATACACATAATGATGATGATTCAATATCAACTGGAGCTCACCCTTAAAGAATATAAGAACTACAATAACAGAATTTTTAATATCCTATGTGTCTGTCTGATTTTAAATTAAGAATATTTGAAAATTAAAATTAGGCCCTGCCTTGCAAAGCAAGAAGTCTCAGGTTCGATTCCCGGTCTGGGCACATGCCTGGGTTGTGAGTTTGGTACCCAGTTGGGGCATGTGAGAGAAGTAACTGATCCATGTTTCTCCCCTCCCTTCTTCTTCCTTTCCCCCTCCCTAAAAATAAAAATTAAAAATAATTTTTAAAGAAAATTAAAATTGGGATAAAAGTATTATAAAACCTGGCAATGTATCAGTGTTTTTCATGGTTTGATGCATTTTAAAATTTTACTCAGATACACAACTCATGGATGTCTATTTTCACAATCTGCTGCTTGACCATGCCATATTTATATTACTTTTAATTGTTCACATAGATGTCATGTGTATTAATTGTATAAATAGTAGTTAATACACTAGGTATCTCAGACCTATAACATACTGAAGTTTCACAATGTCTACTTCCAATGCAAATGTCAAAGAAAGACCTTCTATGTGTTTCCCTGGTTTAATATTCATTTTATTTCTACCAAGTTGCACCAATCAAATGTTTACTTTTGTGGATGCTAACATCAATCAGTATTATACAATTTCTACACTATACCTACTTATAGTATTTATTTTGTGCTTTTTTCCCCCTCCTCAATCCTTTTCCTCCTAATTCAATAATACATACACAGAATCATTTATTGAATGTAATTTTGAGACCTCAAAGTCATTTTAAATCCAGAACAGTTACAATTTCTCTTAATTGAGATTGGTGGTTTAACAGAATGAAGAAACAATTCACACATTTCTTTTATTTTTTTAAGTCTGAACAGACCATTAGTAGAAAAATAACTGTGTCTAGGACAATAAGTACCTGTAAAAATATTGTTCTGATAATAACTTTCCAAACTTTAATATTTTTCTGCTTTAGTATGCACATTCATAAGCCATTCTTCAAAGCCTGACTAAATACCATCTCCTTTGTCACGTCATATCTTCTCTAGTGTTTTATAATTTTCTCCTCCAACCAGTATTTAACAATTATGTCTTGATTTCTTGAATTATTAATTGAAAAGTATAGTATACATGCATCCATTTAACCCCTTACAAGGCAGAGATTGTGTGGAAATAAAAAAGGTAAATATCTCTCTAACATTAAAGGTTTCAAAACTGTAACAGGAGTAATTTCCTAATGGGGGGGATGGATAGGGATCAGAAGAAAACTGCAAGGACTTACCTTTTGACATTAGAAAGTAGTACTCTGCGAATGACTGTATTCCTACCAGGCGAGATTCTCCTGGGTGATTCAGAGGTGCCGCAAACTCACACTTCCCAAACCTGAACTCTCTCTCGACCTTCTCCACGCTCAGTACCAATGCTACCAATCATATACCCAGATGCACATTCCAGAAGAACTGATCACTTTTCTCTTTTCCCACAGATGTATTTATGAAAAACAAATTACTGTCCTTCATTAACATCTGCTGTCCATCACTATTACTACCATGTAATTGTAAAAGTCTCCTAATAATCTCTTTCTTTCTGTCCTTGACTTTCTCAATGGACTCTGTACTACTGCTAGACTGTCCTTCTGAAACACACAACTGGGCAAGATCCTTGACCATTTATACTTCCATGGCTTCTAACAATCAGCATATTTGGCAAATTTTGGAGGAATAGAACTAAAAGGATAATAATATTTTTTACAGGTGTGGGGATTTCCTTTCTTATCTCCTACATTCATGTTCTGGGGCCTGGCATACATAAACACTAATACCAAGAGGAGTCTTGTGTAAGATATTGGCTAGATGAGGGCATCCTTTTAATGTAATTAGTAAAACCTATGCTAACTGGAGATTAACCTTTCCAGTGTGGATGGATTGATTTTATTTTGATATGTCACTGGAAGCCCTGACCAGCATAGGGCTCCTGTTCTCCCAGGACTCATCCTCAGGGACCCAAGCCTCACAAACACTACTTTCCTGTCACTCTTCCCAGAGCACCACAGAATCAAGTAGCAATTGATTGCCAACGAAGCTGAAAGCAGGGTCTTGGGAGATTTATAGGATAAGGAATTTCGGAGGAAGCAAAAGAGATAGAAAGCAGTTAGAGCATGCAGCTCTCTGCCCTTAGCAGACCTTCTTCCCAGCAGGGACTAGTCTTATATCTTAGAAAAGCTGCTTTCAAATGTTGACCACACTGTAGATTCAATATAACCTGAAGTTAAAAAAAAAAATAGAACAGAAAAAACAAACAAAAAAATTGACTTAACATTCTTCAGGATTTTATCATGTTGTCAATGAGCTAAAAAGGTATTTTACTTATGGGGTGTGCTGGTCATTTGTTACACCGTAAGGTACAGTGTCAGAGAGATACCATAATGATACCAAGTGCTTGTGAGTGTTTGTCGTGTATCCCTTTTGCAGACATAAGCTCCATGGTAGGCTGCAGGGTGAAAAGTATAAAACACCAAAGCCCTGCTCTTAGGGAACTCACAGCCTGAGGGAAATCACATTAGAAAGCAAGCAATTCCAATGGCTTGTGTAAGTGTCACGGTGCAGACTAGAGGGACAAGCAAGACTGAAGCTTGAATGAGACTTCAATGGAAGGATGCATGGGAATTTTTCTGATGGACAAGAGTAAGGACATTTCTAGCAGTGGAAGTTGAATACACGTAGCAACAAGGGTGTTAAATAGGATGGTAGTTTGCAGAAGTGAGTAAGAGACAGTATAGATAGCACCGAGTATAAGAGCATAGACTTGGTATCGTGTGGAGACTGGAGTCCTTGCAACTGCTACTGACAGTGACCCTGTAAACTTGAAACTTTGTCTAAGTTTCATTTTACTGTTTCCTCTACAGTAAAATGAGGATGATGTAATAATACCTCTGTCAGGGTTGTTGTGACGTTTCACATTATGTATGGAAAGTGCTTATTAGCACAGTACCTAGCAGTGCTTAGCAAAATTTTACTTAAGAAATGATAACTTAGTAGTAGAACATTCTGTTGGGACCACAGAATGCATAGACTTGAGAGAATGGAATGAGTCTGAAGTTCTACGTACAGTTCAAAAATGGCCTTATACTATACTAAAGAAAATCACTGTGTTTTCAAATCATGCTAAAATATCTTTCTCCTTTTATGTCTTATAATGGAATAAAATTGATTTTGAGTATTTCCCCTGATATTTAAAAGCAAAAAATACCTCAAACAAAACAAATCTCAAAGAGAAACCTGAAAAGGATGTCTTTTTTACAATGCTATAAAATGTATTTACACAAAAGTCACAGAGAAATGTATCCATAAAGAAAACCTGTACTGTAAAGAGACCTCAGGGTAAGTAAACAAGAACATGGTAATATAAAAATTTCACCATATGTTACTGTGTGCCTAATGTAAGAACCAACAGAAAACCATTTGCTATTGTGTGGCAAAACCATGTGCAATTCATGCAATATGGTATTTATGCTGCTTCTAAAATTCACAGCAACACATGACCCAAAGTTACATTTACTTAGATGTCATTACTGTTACTTTCTGGACAGAAGTGCACTAGTCCCTGCCATTTGAATCTCTGACCTTCTTGCTCATCAGACATAGAGTTCACTTTAAAATTTCAAACACTGAACCTTTCATTACACTTACACCAGGGCTGCCCTTTCCTTTCACTTCCTGTTAATTTGTTTTATTTGTATGTAATCTATTCCCATGTCCATGTCAAAATGCATGAGTATATTCATAGATATTCAGAGATTCTACGGGAACTAAATGAGGTTATTCCCAGTTTGCCCATTAAATGAAATTTCAAAAATTTCATTTGATGAAATCAGAAAGTATATAATCTTTTTTTATGTCTGTCTTTTTTCAATTAGTTTAACTGAGCAACCATTTAAGCTACATGAGTTTTAGTTTCTACACCTAGAATATAGATCAGTGAAATATTGGGTTGGCCAAAAAGCTTATTTGTTTTTTTTTCCCCCATAAGATGGCTCTAGCAGTGCTTAGTTGTTTCTAACTTAATTCAAAACAATATTGTTAGGTTGTTTTGTGACAGCTGTCATATCAGCGTGCATTAAAAAAACATCAAAGTTGGTGAGTTTTTGTAGCCATTTTAACATTGAAGATGAAAATACATAGCATTTTCAGCATGTTATGCTTTATTATTTCAAGAAAGGTAAAAATGCAACTGAAACACAAAAAAATGATTTGTGCAGTGCAGGAGAAGGTGCTGTGACTGATTGAGCATGTTAAAAGTGGTTTGTGAAGATTTCTGCTGGAGATTTCTCACTGGACGATGCTCCACAATTGGGTAGACCAGTTGAAGTTGATAGCGATCAAGTTGAGACATTAATTGAGAACAACCAACATTATACCATGCAGGAGATAGCCAACGTACTCAAAATATCCAAATCAATAAAGTTATTGGTGAAAATGAAAGATGTGTCTTTTATGTTACGGAAAAAGCTAAATGGACTTTTTGTCCAACCCAATAGAATATATCCATCATCAAATTTACATTTGATAACATTGGCTTAAACAATAGAGTTCAATTAAAAGCAAAACTAAGTAATTTTCTTGTCTCAAGAAAGGTATATTTGGAGTCAACATATAAGAATAAATTTGTAATTATTGTAGAGGAGAATAAAAAATATCGTGGGAAGTGGACAATAGGAGCACAGAAACAAATAGCTTTCCTAAGGAAGAGACATTTAAATGGAAAGATAAAAAATATTATCCAGAGCCTTTCCATTAAACCCAAAATTTTCCTTGAATACTTTTAATCCCTCTACACCAGGCCTCAAGCAACTAATGTAATGCTTTCTGACCAATGGAATGTTTTATCTTTTCAAAAATTTCATTTGATGAAATCACAAAGTATATAATCTTTTTTCATGTCTGTCTTTTTTCAATTAGCTTAATGTTATTCAGATAGATTTAAATTGTTGGTGTAAGAGCACTTTGTGCCAGCCCTGGTTGGTGTGGCTCCATGGATTGAGTGCTGGTCTGAGAACAAAAGGGTTGCACGTTTGATTCCTAGTCAGGGTACATGCCTGTGTTGCAGGCCAGGTCCCTGGTGGGGGATGTGTGAAAGGCAACAACACATTAACGTTTCTTTCCCTCTCTGTCACTCCGTTCCCCTGTCTAAAAGTAAATAAATCTAAAAATAAAAATGAAGTACTTTATGCCTTTTATTACCAATATTATTTCATTGTGTGGATGTACCACAGTTTATCCATTTATCTATTAAATGATATTTGCATTGTCCTATTTTAGATTGTTATGAATAAACATACTATGCACACTCATGTACAAGTGTTTGTGTGGACATAAATATTTACTTGAATTTCTTATGAATGAATATTGACTCATATAATTCCTTTTGGATAAACATCTAGTAGTGTAATTGAATTACACTTGAATGAATATAGAACCTTTCCCATTTTTTTTTAACAATATTGATTGATTTTTTATTTTATTTATTCATTTTTAGAGAGGGAAGGAAGGGAGAAAGAGAGAGAGAAAGAAATATCAATGTGTGGTTGCTGGGGGCCATGGCCTGCAACCCAGGCATGTGCCCTGACTGGGAATTGAATCTGCAATATTTTGGTTCACAGCCCACACTCAATCCATTGAGCTATGCCAGTCAGGGCCGAACCTTCCCATTGTCTTCTATGGACATATGTGAGATGAGCATTAAGGATGCTCCTCCCTTCTGGTAACCATCACTTAGCTGCCTGCTTCTAACTGATGATAGCTGGGACTTAAGAATGAACCTAGGCATTGTGGAATCATACACTGCATGAAAATCTTGGTGTTTTATTGGCAATATAACTCCATTAAGACTTTAAATATATATTGATATTAGAACCTTGTGTCTTTATTTATGAGAATAACCCTTATTAATTCTAGGATATTCCCATAATTTTTCTAAAATTAAGAATCTGTCCTAAATATCTATGCATTGTTTGAGTAAATAAAGATCTTTATCTTAATTCAAATACTCATAACACTATTTGAGGAAGAAAATTTTACTCAACCATATAAAATTTACTCAACCATAACTAGGAATTTCTAATATATTTATACATATAGATAAATAATAAAATGATAGATTATATACCTATATGAAATAAAGTGATTTTATTTCACACCTTGACAGTCTTGTGAAAAGTAGATATTCTTATATTAAAAAAATAAATAAACAATAAAGTACTAATTTCTCTGCATCAATACAGCCAAGTTGACATTTTACATTTTTATATAGCTCAGTTTTACATTTTGAAGTATTCAGAATCTTTGAACTTCCAAAATCCTTGGTCTGAGTTTATAGGTCATATATTATATATGATATATACAATCATGGCATCTTTCCTTTTTAATTGATTATGTTATTTCCTATTGATTATGTTATTACAGTTGTCCCAATTTCTCCCCCTTTACCACTGAAGAGTGGTACCCTGGGAGGAGTGTTACCCCAGTACCCTCCTTCCCTCCAGCAATCCCCCTCTTAGTTCATATCCATTGAATCATGCATGTAAGTTCTTTGGCTTCTATATTTCCTATGTTATTCTTAACATCCCTCCTGTCTATTTGTTGCTATCAATTATGCTTCTTAATCCCTGCACCTTTTCCCCCATTCTCCCTCTTCCCCATCCCAGCTGATAACTCTCTAAATGATCGCCATACCTATAAACTATTCCTATTCCGGTTGTTGGCTTGGTTTGTTCTTAGATTCACTTGTTGATAGTTGTGAATTTATTTCCTTTTTAATGTTCATCATTTTGATCTTCTTTTTCTTATAAGTCTCTTTAAAATTTTATATAACAATGGCATGGTGATGATGAACTCCTTTAGCTTTACCTTGTCTGGGAAGCACTTTATGTGCCCTTCCATTCTAAATGATAGCTTTGCTGGGTAGAGTAATCTAGGTGGCAGGTCCTTGTTTTTCATCAATTTGGATAATTATTTCCAGTCCCTTCTTGCCTGCAAAGTTTCTTTTGAGAAATCAGCTGATAGTCTTATGGGTACTCTTTTGTAGGTAACTCTGCTTTTCTCTTGCAACTTTTAAGATTCTCTCTTTATTTTTAAACTTTTACATTTTAATTACAATGTGTCTTCATGTGGTCCTCTTTGGTCAAATTGGTATGGGACTCTCTGTGTTTCCTGGACTTATATGTCTATTTCCTTCACCAAATTAGGGAAGTTTTCTTTCATTATTTTTTCAGGTAAGCTTTCAGTTTCTTGATCTTTCACTTCTTCTGGCATCCCTGTGATTCATATGTTGGAACATTTTAAGCTTCCCCAGTCTTCTTATAGTATACTCATTTTTTTTTTTTTAATTCTTGTTTCTTCTTTCTGTTCTGGTTCAATGTTTATTTCTTCCTTATGTTCCAAATCATTGGTTTGAATCCCAGCATCCTTTCCTTTCTGTTGGTTCCTTGTGGGTTTTTCTTTATTTCATTTAGTGTAACCTTCATTTCTTCCTTTATTTTGTGGCCATACCAAATCATTTCTCTGAGCTCCCTGATCACCAGTGTTTTGAACTCTGCATCTTGCAGGTTGGCTATCTCTGCATCTTGCAGGTTGACTATCTAGTTATTTTTCTGGGGCTTGGTTCTGTTCTTTCATTTGGGTCACATTTCTTTGGCTCCTTGGTTTGGCCGCCTCCCTGTGTTTGTGTCTTGTGTATTAGGTAGAGCTGCTTTCACTCTGTCTTAGCAGTGTGGCCCATGTAGAAAAGGTACCTATAAGTTGTGTAGGGCAAAGCCTTAGGTAATTGCCAGTGGGGGCAAACCATTTCATAATTTTGAGGCTGTGGGGGGCTCAGTGAGGAGACAATGATGCCACCTGGCTTCTGGAGTTCATGTGGCACTTGCCCCATTTCCAGTCACTTCACCCGCTTCCCGTGTGCAGCTGGTGCCCTTTCAGCTGCTGCCCTCACGGTGAGTCCCAGAGTGGGTGGGTTTGTGTACATTCTAAGACTGTGCAGGCCCCTTAAGTGGTGAAAATCCAATGTTTTTTTCTGCCATCCCTACCCCAACTGGTTTTTACAGCCACAGGTAATGGGAAATGATCTTCCCAGTGCTGGAAGCCTGGCCTGTGTTATCTGGTCAGAGGCTGAGATTGCTCACTCCCAGGGTGTCCCTCCTGATTTTCATCCATCAAACATGAATGTGAGACCATCTGTTTCACTGCTACCACTTCCCCATCCATCTCTGTGACTCCACCCCTCCCACCCATCTCCATGAATGTGACTTCTTTAAATACTTGGTTTTCAGACTTCCATATAGCTCAATTTTCTGGCAGTTCTGGGTGTTATTAATTTTGAGATCTGGTTGTAATACTTTCTATGGTCATGCAAGGAGGCAAAGTGTCTCTACCTATGCCTCCATCCTGACCAAAAGTCGGGAAGTCACTACACCTTTGGTAGCTTTACATAATGGCATAAATATATTTGAGTTTATTTCAAAGAAGTTAATACCATACCAGCTACACAATTTACTATATAGTGATAATATTTTTCCACCTTATAAAATAATTATTGATGAAATAATTAGTCTTTTCTCAGAGATCAATGCATTATCATGCATGAAATCAGGTCATACATGACAAAAAACCTGGACAGTAAATATTTCCATTTATTAAAATTCTTTGTACTAAGCTAAAACAAAATTGTTCATCCAACAGTTAATAAGAATGGTAAATCAATATCAAAAATGCAATTGTGGCCTTGGCTGGGTAGCTCAGTTGGTTGGAATATTATCTTGTGAACCAAAAAGTTATGGATTCAATTTCTGCTCAGGGCACATTGTAGGTTACAGGTTCAATTCCCAGTCACGGCACGTACAGAACACAACAGATGGATGTTTCTCTCTCATGTTGATATTTATCTGTCTCACTTTTTCCCTGTCTCTGTCTCAAATCAACATACCCTTGGATAAGGATAAAAAAAATCCAATTGTGATTGTGTTAGTCTTTTCTTGGTAGTATTTACTATTTCTTTAGAGCACTTTTATAAAAGAGAAATCATAATATATTTTATTGAAAGTATTTATTTATTAAAATTTTTAAATTAATGGCTTTATTTGACTAGAAAATCTTCTACTTATAAATGAGCAATGAGAATCAGGATGCTGTTATATATAATAGAATTATGAGAATGTAACTAATTATTATAACATAAAAATAGCTCACCTAATAAGATCTTTCTAACCCCCATATTTACTACTCTAATTTAATTTTAATTAATTTCTCAGGGATAAAAAAATTTAAAAATACTGCTTTATCAACTGCATAAAGATTCCTTAATAATGGTGGTCAGGAATTCTGCTTCCAGACACCATCCATTCATTTTAACTAGCTGGTTTTAAAGAAAGAAAATCAAAGGTAAAATACTTTATTCCCAGAGTAAAATAAAATAAAAAAAGTATACTTCTTTTAAAACTGACTATACCCCTAAGTAGTTAACTGTCTGATTAAAACTATTTGTATGAAGGAAATTAGGGTTAGACTTAGATATGGTTCTGTTTAACTAACACTGAAATTATAAAACAGAAGTCGAAGGTGGTGGGAGTAAGTGGGTGTTACTATACTCACCTCATCCCAGGGTCAAACTAGTATACAATTAAAATATAGAGTAATCAACCTGAATAACCAACTGAAGACTAAATGAAAAGAAGTCTTATAACCAAAGATTTACAGAAGATGATAGAGACCTGAAGAGGGCTGATCTTGCTCCTGTGGGCGGTGACTGAGATTCCAGGGGCATATCTCAGCTGCAGAAGTTCCTGTTGAGAATTGAAGAGTCTTACCCCCAAGCCAGGCTCCCAATCTAGAGCACTAGAGCCAAGAAGAGGTGCCCACATAACACCTGGCTGGGAAAATCAGTTATGAATGATTCTGTCTGCCAGGGACAGACAAGAGGATACTAGAGACACAGGCATCATCTCAAAGGCCAACACACAAAGTCTCATTCACAGCTACTCACCTTGGGCTCCAGTGAAGGGAGAGCAGAACAGACTGGAGTCACGTTAGGAGATACTGGGGCTTGTGGCTCTGAGGAAAAAGCTGAAGGGACAGCCACCAGGATCCCTGAGCTGAGTTCTTCCCCCATACCACAGATGCCATCATTCTTGGGTAAATCTTGCCCTTCCACTCATATTAGTCTGGAGAACTGCAGTGGCCCCATGTTTTGGAACCCCTGCAGCCCTAACCTGTGGAGCAGCCACTGTGGAAAACATAATGAAGTTTCCTCAGAAAATAGAAAATGGAACTACCTTATGACTCAGCAATTCCACTCTGGAAATATATCCAAAGAAACCTAAAACACTAATTTGAAAGAACATATGCACCCCTATGTTCATTTTAGTGTTATTTGTATACAATAGTCAAGATTTGGAAGAAGCCCTGATGTCCACTAATTTATGAGTGGGTAAAAAAGCTGTGACATATTTATAAAATGAAATACTACTTGGCCATATAATAAAAAAAGAAATCATATTTTTTGCAATAGCATGGAGGGACCTGGAGAGCATTATGCTGAATAAAATAAGTCAGTCAGAGAAGAATAGATACAATATGATTTCACTCATATGTGGATTCTAAGGAGCAAATGAAACTAACAAACAAAATAGAGGCAGACTCATAGATACAGAAAACAAACTGACAGCCGTCAGAGGGGAGAGGGGTTTAAGGACTGGGTGAAAAAGTTGAAGGAATTAAGCACAGAATAAAATACCCATAGACTCACAAAAAAAGAGAAAGAAATTATAAAAGATAAAGATGAAACAAGTCTTGGTGCTATGATCACACTATATTCTAGAATGATAAATTTAGAGATCTTCAAATGGTAATTGTGTCCCACCAACAGTCACAATTGGTAAAAATAATTTATTTTGAGGTGTCTCTTAACTAGCTGAGAGTGGTGGGTTTTTTTTTTTCCCTTCTAGGTATGCCAAGATCAATTTATCTTTTAACAAAGTAGTTTTCAAGAAAGGAGGAGTCATCAATATTGTCAAGTACTTCTAGGCACTAAACCAAGATAAGAACTAAGAAATGTTCATTTGATTTAATGATGTGGAAATTGCTAATTTCCTTGGCAACTGCAATTTCAATGAAATTGTTGGTAGGAAGAAGCCAGATTGCAATGGGTAGATAAGTGAGCGGGAGGTGAGAATTCATGATGAAAGCAAAAAACTCCTTCAAAGTGTTTTGTTATGAACTAGGAGGATAAAGATAGTTGGGGAGGATTGAGGGACTCAAAGAAAGTTCTTTCATTATTTTTAAAATGGGAGCCTGTTAAAGTGCTAGTGGAATGAAGGCAGATTAAAAAATAGGTTGATCTAGAAGAGTGAAATAAATGTAGCCACTTTTTGGAGAAGGAGTGAATGAATCTTGGGTAGAAAAAACAGTATCATCTCCAATTTTTAACAAAAACCAGTGCCAGTGATTATGTGGGTATGTTTACTAAATCATTGGCAGGATGTTGGGAGGTTTTCATTCTAGTAGCTTTCATGTCGGAAGCTGTTGGAGAAGTTACTGTTGAACACAAAGGAGACAGGGAGAGGTGACACTCTCAGATTAAAAGGATAAATTTTATGAAAGTGGAGATTGGGGGAAAGAACTGACTTTATTTTTTTTATGGTAACCATCCTGAGCGGTGGCATAGTCAATATTAACATCTCAACCAAAAAAAAAATCAAATTGGAATTTAACCTCTCAGTCTTATCATCTCACAGGAAATATAGAGGGAAATGTCTGCTATTAAGAAAATGTAATCAACTGAATTCCATGGTACATGTAATCTATTTGCTTCAACCAATAAATGGCATTTTAACAGATAAGGGAAGACAGTATTCTTAAAACAATTAAAAAAATCTGAGTATTGGCCAAGTATTAGATCATTCAGGAATACTATTATTTTTAGGTATGATATTCATATTGTAGTTATTTTTTACTGCAAGTCAGTATTCTTTTTGTATTATTTTTATTGTTGATAATATTGTAGAAATAACTTTATCCAAGAGATACATGTTGAAGTATTTATGAGCAAAATGTATAATGTCTGAGATTTGTTTTGAAATATGTCAGAGAAAAATGTAGTAGTATTAGCAGCAAGTACAGCAAAATGCCAAAAAATGTTGATAAATAAGGTGGAGACAGTAGTCCCAGGCATCTCTTGCAAGATGTTTTGTTGCAGATAGGAGTAACGTGAAGCATTTGGAAAGGCTGTGGGACAGAGGGGTTTGTTTTAAATAGCACTAAAGCATGCTGATGAAAACAACCCAATGGGGAGGAAGAAACTGATGATGAGCGGAGGAGAATAATTACAGGTACAGTGTCTGAGGTGAGAGAGGATGGCATTTAGAATTCAAAGAGATATGTTAGAGTTCACCTGTGATAAAAGAGGGAGGTTTCCCCCTAGAGAAGACAGGCCAACTGTGTGCAGATGTAGGTAGGTTCTTCGTGGGAGGCCTTCAAAATTCCTAAAAGACTGCTTTTCATTTCACATATCAAATAGGAGGCTGGATACTAAGTAAAACTAAGGAACCTGGGAGAGACCAAAAGAGTTTGAAAAGAACAGTGGATCTTTCTTCTAAATAGCTCAATAAAATCATCTGTTTATGTATAAATGAAGGTTTGTGATGTGATTATGGTTTTTAGATTATTTTCCTGTGAAATCAATTTAACTTACCTTGACTTTTGATAGAACCTGGGTAGTGAACAACTCCCAGTGGTAGGCTCTACTAACATTACTTGCAGGTAATAAAATGAAGAGCAAAAGGTATTTGGGCTCCCCATGCTGCCGAGCTCCTGAGCTTCTCATTTTAGCCTTCAAACCCGTGTCAGCTGTCCAGGCAATGTTGTTCCACTTCCCTGTGGGTTTATATGGGGAGTGCTACCGTAGATTTAGTGTCTTACTTTACTTCCTTTGAAGATGTATCCTTTTAGAATCACTGCAAAAGGACAGGGGAGTGATTAAAGGGAATATGTGGATGGCACAATGAAACTTTATTAGCAGGTCTGAAACTAGGCTTTGTTTACACTGGGCCACAAAGCTCATATCATGTGAAATAATAGATTAACAACACAACATCCTGGTGGAAGTGGGTGTTTCAAGGCCAATTGGAACAATTTTTTTTTCTAATGTGTCAAAATAATGCAAGTGACTGGGCTAAATTAATTCATGCCGATGCACTGCTGTGAGCATTGAACGGTGAACACCCTGCAATATTGTTCCTGCTTAGTTTCACACACAGTAGAGAAATAATTTGATATTGTCAACCAACACACTTGTTTAGGAATGTTACAAATTCGATTTAACCCCACAGATGTGGCTCAGTTGGTTGGGCATCATTTTGCAAAGCAAAAGGTCACCATTTTGATCCCCGGTCGGGGGCGCATGCTTGGGGTGCGGGTTTGGTCCCCGGTCAGGGTGCATTCCAGAGGCACGTTTCTCACATCAGTGTTTCTCTCCCTCTAGCTGTTTTCCCTCCCCCCTCTCTAAAAATCAGTAAGCCTGTCCTCCAGTGAGAATTTTTAAAAGTCCAGAATCTAATTAATGATTTCACATTTCAATGAGCTATGTCACTTTAGTTTACTTTAATTAATAATAATTTTCTGTTTTTTTTCTTTCATAATATCATTTTGGAAGAGTCCAGGCCAGTTGTTGAACCATAGAAAAATTGCTGATGTTTGGTCACTTCTGATCTGTAAAAATGAAACTTCATATAATTCAACATACTAAACTAGTGATGTGTCTTCAGCAAGGCTCATCATGGTCAGGAGACAAATGGTGTCAGTTCCATCATTACTGGTTTTGTCCAATTTAATAACTGGTTAAGATTAATAGCTATCAAACATTTTTTATTGGAAATTTGTCATTTTACTTTGTAACTAATCATCTCAGGAGTGATGCTTTGAAATTTCCTGACTACCATAGTCTCCAAACCCCTTTATTAACTGGTTTAGAAACCCATTGATAACCCTTTCTTGTTTCAATTGTCATAATGGTTGTTAGAAAATGGTGATTTTTAAATTCCCTCAATGTTTAATAGTAAACTTAATTTTTTTCTTCCTAAACCTATCTATTCATATTATAAATTAATTTGATAATTTTGATATGACAAAAGCATTCAATATTATACAAATGATTGCCTTCAAAATTATCATTTTTGAAGAAATTAAATGACTTTGTATATTAGGCAAACCTGACTGTGGCCTCATGACCTTTGACCCTGAGGCATGCACTGAGTATAATCCCCTCCCTGGATTTTGACCACGAACTATAATTTGTTACTAACCATTAGTATGTGGCAAATGGAAAGGGATTTTGCAGATATAGTGAAAGTCCTAAATCATTTGGTTTTGAATTCATCAAAAAGGAGATTGTTACGTCAGGGTCAAGCTGAACTGGGGATGGGGCAGGGGAGGGGGAACCATTAAAACAGGGCCTGGGATTGCTCTGAAGCTAGAGACTCTACATACTTGATGAAGTAAGTGATCATGTTGAAGCCCATAATGAAAGGAATGGAGTACATAGGTTCTTTTGGATTGCTACCCTTTGTGACAGTGTGGATGGGACTGGAGAGCATCATGTAAGCGAAATAAGCCAGGCAGTAAAAGACAAATACCATATGATCTCACCTTTAACAGGAACCTAATCAATAAAATGAACAAGCAAGCAAAGTATAGCCAAAGATATTGAAATTGAGAACAGGCTGACAGTGACCAGAGGGGAGATGGGAGGGAATAATAGGGGAAAAGGGTGAAGGGCTTACAGGAACAATTATAAAGGACACATGGACAAAAACAAGGGGGCGTGGAAACAGGGGAGGGAGGTGGGGAGGGCTGGGGTGATGGGGAGGGGGAGGGGGAAAGGTAGAAAACTGTACTTGAACAACAATAAAAATGTTAAAAAGAAACATTTACTAAAAAAAAGAAAGGCATGGTAGGCAGTCATTTGGAACTGCAAGTGGCCTCTAGGACCCCAAGGTAGCCTTAGCAGACAGATGGGAAAAAGCTGGGGCCCTCAGTCTTACAGCTACAAGGAAATAAATTCTTACCAAATCCTGAAGGAGTTGGGGAAAATACACATATTCTTCTCTTTTCAGGCCTCCAGATGGAAACACAGCCCAACCATATGTGTGCATCCTGCAGCCTCATGGGCCTGAGCAGAGAACCCAATTACATCATGCTTTGACCCCTCACCTACAGAAACTATATGATAATGAATATTTTAAGCTGCCAAGTCTGTGAAGTCTGTTACACAGCTACAGAAAACTAATAGACTTAGTAAAACACAGTTAAATAGTAAGAAAAAAGATCAGCTATACAATTTAATATCTAGTATAATCCATAAAATAAGTGTTATACTTATATGGTTAAAATATTCAAAGAAAATACAACAAACTGTTAGAAGTTTATCTCAGGAGGCTGGGAATACAGATGATTTTTATAGTCCTATTAATAATTTCATTTGCCCTGGCTGGTGTGGCTCAGGGGATTGAGTGCTAGTTTGTGAACCAAGAGGTCAGCAGTTCAATTCCCAGTCAGGGCACATGACTGGGTTGTCGGCTGGGTCCCTAGTTGGGGACATGCAAGAGGCAACTGATCAATGTATCTCTCGCACATTGATGTTTCTCTCCCTTCCCCTGTCTCTAAAAATAAATAAATAAAATCTTAAAAAAATAATTTCATGGATTTTACATATTTACTTAATAAAAAAATCCAGCAGAAAATATTTTTAATAAATATCAGGGGCATATTAATCAAAAGAAAAAAGCAGTGGCTCTTACATGGTCTGTGTCCCTAAGTGGTTACTGAGTGGTTATGGAGTCTGCATTAGTATTTTGTTTCTGATAGAGTTGTATCAGTTAATATTTAACATCCATTTATTACCTAATACTTGGTAGTTTTATTGTCCCTTTACCAGTCTAAAAAATTTCCTTGCCATATTTATTTGAGTTTATAGATATTCTGTAACATCTATAGGCTTTGATCCTTCTGAATTTAAAGTAGAATAACAGAAATGGTGATTAGAACTACTAATCTCCTGTATTAATATATAACACACATGCATTGTAGTACTACAATTACTATAAAAATTTCTTCCACCTCCAAAACACTTCAGTATACACTTAAGTCATACTTTAATATGGTTCCTATTTTAATATACCATATAAGAAAAACAGTAGAAATTTAATTATTTCATAAATCAAACATATTTGAATTGAATTTAAGAAAGTAAATGCTGACAATAAAGCTGCAGTGTCTTAAGATAATTGGAGAAATTGTTACGTAAATACCTGCCCTGCCCCTGGGGGCTGTTTTGTTCCCTCAGTTGTTTTGCCCTCTGCCATGTTAAATCCCAAAATCTGTTTAAAACACCCACAAACACACACACACAGTCCTGCCTCCCCTGCCAAACCAGGCCAGTCGGGGGCACTGTATCTCAGGGAAATGAATAGAAGTCCGTAGCTCAGCTTGGCTCCCATTGGTAATTCAAAACCAGGTGGCACTTCCTCATAGTGGGCCTGGGGAGTCCTTCTGCGTGCTTTTAAACCACTAAGAGAACTCCGAACTGCTGCTACATCCTGCTTTCCAGCTTTCTAAACTGATAGTCAAGAAAGTCCCCTCTCCACTCTTAAACCACGTGGTTTAGCCCCAGCAGGGCTGCTGCACCTGGGTTTAAATCCTGGCACCTATCTTCCTCCATAACCCCATTTCTGACTCCTCCCACACTGGGTTACACCTGCCAGTAATCTGGTTTCTGCTGCCTTTCTCAGCTGCCATAGTTCATCCAGTCAAGTGTGGCCTGCTGGTGCATAAGCTGCCACCAGGGTACTCTCCATGATGCAGGAAGCCCCTCCAGCTACATGACATCATGGTTAGAGCCATGCCCCTCTCCCTGGCTGCCAGCATGGGCACAGGTTTTGACATTATTAAAACACTGGCCAAGTTACCCCATTACAGAATTATTTATCATCAGTTATGTAACAATGAGAAAAAGAATTTCTGATGTCATTATTCAGAAAATGTCCTATTTTTAGCTTCCTTGAAAAGTAGCCAGAGTAGTTAACACTAAATATATGTCACACTCAAACCAGGCCAGCAATAAACATACATTTTTTCTGAATTTTTGCTCAATACTAATCAATGCTACTTAAATATATGGATTTGCATTAATTGTAAAAAAGATTAAATTGATAGGATTGCCTGTAGCAGTCTATTCTACATTTAACATACTGTTATTCAATTGCTTCTTGTATGTTTTTTTCTTGCAATGGCTATGACCAAAGCAATCATGTTCTAAAATACTATTACAAAATCGTGTTTTTTAGAAAATAGAACTAAAATACAAAAGGTAAACTAAGTAACTAGTTAGTTGTTTTCTAAATTTTGGATTACAAAATTTGTCTCTATTGACTATGTATTTTCACAGGAACATATCTCTAAATTTGTTGCTCTTTTTAAGGAATTCAGCTGATATGAGAATTTCCAATAAAAAAGATATGCCATCAGAGTTCTTTAGATGTTTGGATTTTTGCACACTTTTTTCATATATGGTACAATGATTTGGTAAACTAAAATTACAAAAGTAACAAGCAGATATCGTTTGTCAGTGTGCAGGGAGAGCGGTCCTATCTATCAGTGCTCTGAATGAACTTGATTTGGCTTCAGAAGCTTCATAATTTTAATTCTCAGTGCCTAAGTGCTTACCATTTGTTGATTACATCACTTCATTAAAATGCTAAATAACATGTCATTTATTGTCTTCTATTTGCCTTTTAATATTTATTTTACATGTCAAAACTCTAATATTCCACGTAATAACTTTGAAATGAGACTATTAATCTATATGCTGGTTTATTCACTGCAGACAACTCCTGTAAGGAAATTAGCAAAGATCATATATGGTTTGTTCATAGTCTTATTTCATATTATTTTCTTGTAATGAGTGGATGATAAAAATAATATTGAATTATATATATATATGTGCATTCAACTTTAGAAACATGACATAGCATTTTATGAAACTTTTACCATAATTAAGAAAAATGAGTTATATCCCATATTGAGAGAATTTTCTGAAAGAAAACTTAATGTGTCCAGATGAGGAAGATAATTGTTGAGGTATCTCAAGGGTTAATATTCATCATTTTCTCCCTTCAAAATTTTGTTGAACTCTCAAAAAAGTCAAGAATAAATATGTTTATGACTATATAATTAATAGACTCAAATAACACTTATTTTTAATACAAGAAAGTTTAAGTCATAAATAACCGTAATAAAACACTACCTTTTTTGAAGATATGAAGTGTTTTTTTTAATTCATTTTCTTCTTCAAGTTACTTTTGTATCAAATCATTATAGAACAAGAATTAAGAGTGGAAACAAATAAATGTATACTGCTAGGTTTTTTTGGCCCAACTTTTTGTGAGAATTTCAGGCCCACTGAATTCATTAGTAGCTACTTCCACACAGCATTTTAGGTTATAGTTTCAAAAGTTACCTTCTTTCAACTCTAAGGTGTGAGCTTTTATGTTAAACTACAGAATACAAAAACATGTGGGGTACTTTAATCAAAGTTTTAAAAAAGATTTTATTTATTTAGTTTTAGAGAGAGGGGAAGGGAGGGAGAAGGAGAGGGAGAGAAACATCAATGTAAGAAAGAAACATCAGTCAGTCACCTTTCACACACACCCCAAATGGGGACTGAACTTGTGACCTAGTCATTTGCCCCAACTGGGAATTGAGCCCACAGCCTTTCAGTTTATGGGATGTTGCTCCAAGTGAAAAAGCCATACCAGTCAGGGTAGATTCTGGATTTTTTAAAGCCTAATTAGAAAACTGGGGAAATTTGACAATGGAATATATATTAAGTAGACAGAGGGTATCAAAATTAAGCATCTTGAATCAAGTACAGATAGTCCTTGACTTAAAAATAGTTTGACTTAATTTTTTTTTAACTTTATGAAGGTGTTAAAGTGGCAAGTATTCATCAGAACCGTACTTCAAACTCAGCTAATACTCCATAGCACACCATACTGTATTGCCATTGTTGTTCTGGATATTGTTTTTTGACAGCAATTAAAGTAGAGTAGACTAAGCTTTGATGTTTTATAGGTTAGATGTATTAAATGTATTCTGACATAATTATTTTGAACTTACAATTGTAAGTCAAGGAGTATCTGTAATGGTATTTTGATATCAAAGAAAACAGCCTAATTCTTAGGAGACATTTGCCAAAGTATTGAGGGCTAATGTGTAGTGTCATGATGCCTGAAAATTAGTCTTGATATATAAATACAAATTGTGAGTGTGTCGGAAAGCGCACGTGGAGTGAGAATGGGGAGGAGACTGCAAATCAAAAGACACCAATTACATGACATTGACTTTAGAATTTAGCGATAGAAGTTGAGAGCCTTGAGGAGACTGTTAGAGTTTGAAAATATTAGTATAAGATGAAGAGAAAGGAATTTTTGTTGCAAGGTGAAAGAAAGTTTATATTGCCACCTAAAATAAAAAGAATATAGAAAGCATACCTAATAAGTTTATCAATCTGGCTGGAAAGATTTCCAGGAAGAATTTAGAAAAGTGGCAGTTGGCTTCTTTTAGCTGATTGTGGTAGGTTGAATTATGTCTCCCCCTTCAAAGGTACTAACCCCCAGTACTTGTGAACATGACCTTATTTGGAAATAGGGTATTTACAAATGTAACCAACTTAAGATTATAGTATTAGGTGGGCCTTATGAAGAGCAGCAGAGACATAGACCCACAAGGGAAATGTCACGTTACAGTAGAGGCAGGTTGGAGTGATGTGTTTTTAGACCAAGGACACCAACTATTGCTAGCAACGTCCACAGCAAAGACAAAGAAATAAAACAGATTCTCCCCATGAATCTTCAGAAACACTGTAATGGAACAAAATCGGAGGTTCAGCTGCCTGTCACCACAAAAATCAAACTCTTCTTTCTGCCATGGAAAAAATCCAGCCATCCTCAGCGAGGCCAAGACAAAAGCCAGTATCCAGAGTTCCTGTTCTATTTTAAAGTACTGTCCTTGAGAGCCCACAGGCAGCTGCTAAGTGGTCACAGTCCCCATCTAGGCAGCTTAGCTCATTCCCAGCTGGTCTCCATTTCAGGCTCTGTCCTGGAGCCTGCATGTGGAGACCCCATGGCCATGTGGGTACTGGAGCTGTATGGCCATGTGCTCCCTGGTAAGAGAACACATGAGTGCGCTGGAAGTGCATCACCAGGTGGGCAAGAGAGAAAAAGAGGCTCTTTCCTCAAAGCCCTGGGCCATGTGACTGCTAAGTCCACATGGCCCATGGAGAGAACAGACAAGTACACTGTGCAAGTCCAGGTCACAAGCAAGAGAGAGCCATGAGCCACTGAAAGCAAGCCTCTTTCTTTTCTTCCCCTGGGCTTATATTAGCTCAGGTGCAGGACAGGCCAGGTGCTTTCTCAAAATGACCAATCAAGTTCCCAAACTTCCCTGCACTTTTGGTGGGTCCACATCCCAACCAATCCTTTCCTTCCCCCAGCTAGATTGACAGGCCTCTTTGGTCCAGGACCTCCCCCTGTGCCATTTTGACTTCCATGACACCTGTGCCTGCCTTCCCCTGATCCTACACCCAGCCTGGTAAGGGTGGAAAGGTCCTTTCTTTATCCAATTATCTTGCTAGCTTTCACATAGAGCTTTTCCATTGATATTTCTAGCTTTCTGTGCACTCAGTATAAGAACCTCCCCCTGCCACCATCTTGGCCAGTGCAGGAGACTCCCCAGTGCTCTGGGCAGAATGTCTACCATTAACAACACCATGGCCCTATCAATACTTAATTTTTAAATTCTAGCCTCCAAAACTGTGACAGAATAAATTTCTGTTGTTTTAAACCACCCAGTTGGTGGCAATTTTTTATGAACATTCTAGGAAACTAGTTTACTATCTAAGATAAAATACAAGAAGGAAGACATGAGTATGTAACAAAGAGTATTTATGGTTTTTGAGAACTTATAAAATAATGTAAAGGACCTAGACTTTCTAGATTTGAAAATAAAATTGTTTTATATCCCCAGCCTTTACCATTTAAAAAAATCACAAAATAAGACATGGCTTCAGGGCAAAGGATAATTGAGGGTGCCCTTGTAGGACCTTTTGGGTCTGTGAGATAGAAAAATCTAATTGACTGTTTCAGTTCAGCAAAACACTTTCCAAGGATCAGAAGTTATCTTGTAGTCCCTTTCTATTACATAATAGACTTGTAAGATCCTTAAGAGCACTGGGTACCAGGTAGAGAAAGTCTTGTTTGAAGAAATCTGTTGGAATACTTTTAGAAAATAGAGTATATCCCATCATGATTCACAGGACATTATAAGATAGACAGTACAAAGTGAAAAGAGGCCTTTGGTTCTGGAGCCTTTCAAGACACAAAAATCATTTCAGTTGCAAAGACAAGCTGTTTCTCACCAAATGGTGGGATTACGTAGACAGAGGAATCAGAACTCATATAGTAAATCCAAGAGTTCCAAAGAACTATTCTCAGGGAATAAAACTAGACCAAAATTAATTAAGTGCTCACCTGGATTTCAGAATTGCTGAGGGCCAGTGACTACTACGACTCAGTTTCCCATTATCTCCTCTCTTTCAATGAGATCCTAGACCAATGCTTAACTTTTATAAGATTTTGAGTTCTTGATAAGGGGTGGCGGTTAAGTGTATTTTGCATGTTAGAGGTATATAAATAATTTGTGGACTTAATCAGGACTATGGCACACTCAGGATGCCCACACATTCTTTAATGTTCATTCTAGTAAAAGATGGAGTTCAGGTACTCTTCACTCGAATGTGGAAAGACTCTGTCCCTGCTTTGACCAATGGACTATGATAGACTTAGTGTTGTGCTAGTTTCTGGGCATAAGCATAGAGTGATTAGAAGATTCCATTTCTGTGGAAACTCACCATGCTGTCTAAAGCTGAAGCCTCATAGAGAAGTGTTTAAAAATGTAGGTTTATTCAGCTATGGTGAGGCCAACAGATCAGGAAAAAAAGTACCATTGAAAAGAGAATTTGTTGCTCACAATTCCCAAGGGGAGAGGGTGTACTACACACACCTCACAGGGCCACACATAGAGTCACCAGGGTAGTCAGGAGGCAGAAGTAATGAGGAGAGAGCATGGAGGAAGAGTCATTATTGTGGTCTCCATAGGAAAAGCAAAGGGGGTAAGCATTTTAGGAGTGGCTAGTTTGAATTATTTCAACAGGCTCTAGCATCTAGCAGCTATCTTTACTCATCCCTGGGATGGTTAGGCCAGAGGACTATTGTCTCCTGAGTTACAGCCCAACTGAGGGGAGAGAAAAGAGTATGAGCTTTTGAATGTTTAGCATGCATACAAAGACATGCCTCCAGTCAAGTCATTTTCGATCTCTAAGAACTGGCTAACCCTGGGAGTGGCAGTCTCTCCCTAGTCAGCAAGGTTTCAAATGCCAGAGTATCGAGACTATAGCAATTCCTCTTCTGGGTATTTATCTAAAGAAAACAAAAACATGAATTCAAAAAGACATATATGCACTGCTATGTTCACTGCAGCAATATTTACTATAGACAAGATAGGGAAGCAATCTAGGTTTCCAGCAGTCAGTGAGGAGATAAAGAAGATGTGGTGTGTGTGTATGTGTACACACACATGCGTGCACAGTGAATAGTCAGCAGTACGAAATCCTGCCTCTTGTGACGAAGTAGATGGACCTAGAGGTTATGATGCTAGGTAAAATGGCAGGCACAAAATAACAAATTCTATATGATTTTACTTGTGTGTAGAATCTAAATAAGCAAAACAAATGAACAAATAATCCAAAATGGAAACAGACTCATAGATACAGAGAACAAACTGATAGTTACCAAATTGGAGGTGGATGGGGTGATGGTGAAAAAGGTGAAAGGGAATAAGAGGTACAAACTTTCAGCTGTTAAATAAGTAAATCATGAGGATATAAAATATGGCACAGGGAATATAGTCAATAATATTCTAATAACTTTGTATGGTGTCAGATGCTTGCTAGTTTTATCATGGTGATTATATCATAAGACACATAAATGTCAAATCATTATGTTGTATTATAATCAAAGAACAAAATACAGAAAATAAGAAAATACAGCTTAAAACAGGAGACCACTCTGGCCAGTGGATAATAGCCATAGGACTGGGTCACTCTGAATGTTTAGGTCACTAAAATCTTCAGCTGACTTCAGCCACAACCATTACATAATATAGTATTTCACATGAAAGACCCCAAGCAAAAACCATTCAGGTAAATCCAGTCAACCCACAGAACCATGAAAGATAAAAATCAAGTGTGCTTTAAGCCACTAACTTCTGGGATGGACAAATTCCAGCAACAGGTGACTGAGACAGAATGTGTGTGTCTGTAGATATATGAATGTATCTACACACAGGCACTGAGGAGGAGGAGGAGGAAGGAGAGAGATGGCCAATGTGGAAAATATTACCATTTGGTCAAGTATTTATGAGTGTTCTTTGTAATCTTCTTTTAACATTTCTGTGGATTTGAAGATTTTAATTAAAAATGTGAGGAGAGCCCTGGCTGGTGTAGCTCAGTGGATTGAGCACGGGCTGCGAACCAGGCATCGCAGGTTCGATTCCCAGTCAGGGCACATGCCTAGGTTGCAGACCATGTCCCCCAGCAACCGCACACTGATGTTTCTTTCTCTCTCTCTCTCTCTCTCTCTCTCTCTCTCTCTCTCTCTCTCTCTCTCTCTCTCCCTCCCTTCCCTCTCTAAAAATAAATAAATAAAATCTTTAAAAAAATGTGAGGAGAAAAAAACGTCAAAATACAGAAAAAACTATCTTATTTATAATATGGACATGAATTTAAATTGTATTAGCCAAGCCAAAGAAAGAATTAAGTCTTTTTTTTAGGTTAACAGTCCTATGAGAATAAACGTATCTCCGCTGTGGGTGAAGTTAGTCTAATTAGAGGCCTAACTTATCTGCTACACTAAAAGAAGCTCTGTAAATAAAAGAAATGTGAAAATACTGCCAGAACTGAAAATACTCTCACATTAGGCTACTTTCAGAGCTCTGGGAATTGTTGTTTCCTCCCAGCAAATCTTTGAGAGACAAAAAAATGTGTTAGTACATTTTCATAATTGCAAAATAAAAATGCCTCTAGCTAGCTCTCAAAAAAATAAATGAAATAAAAATGCACTATTGGCTCATGTAACTGAGAACTCCAGAGGCAGATGAAGCTTTGTATAAAGCTAACAATGATCTCTGAAATATATTAACAAGGACCAAGTTTTTTGTTTCTCCCTCCGCCTTCTTCGGTGCTAGCTCTATTTTAAGTCTGATTTCAATAAGGCAGCCAATAGATCTCAAAACTATCTGCATCCTCATTCCTTCAGGAAAGAGCAAGTGTCTTTTAAAATGCAAAAGTTTCTAAGACCAAATATTATACTCACAAGGCCATTTTTATGTCCAGGAGATGGAATGCAATGCTCGGCCCTGCCTTAGTTATGTGATTGGTTCCACAAGTCCGGAGGAGTAATGTTAGCATCTCTGATGCCATCGTAAGGAAACAGGCCTTCTGAGAATTTGAAAACACAAAAACTGATGCTCTGTGGGATTCCAACCAAAAACCACTGCTGCATATATTTCTCATCTCTTCATTTCTTCATTTTTTCTTTTAGATTGCAAAGTGACTGCTGGCTACCATTTCTGAGTTTAGAATACCTTTTTGAAGAGGATAGCCAAACTTAGATTAGAAGCTTCTTGTTTCAAGGCAACTTTATAGGAAGGGGAACAGCGTTGCCTACTCTGAGTCATGTGACCAAATAAATGTGGCCATGACCTTGAGTCAGTTCCTTCCTATAAGTAGAGGTATCTGGTGCTCCTTTTGGCTTGTGGTCTGTGTGAGTACTGTGGAAATGATGGAATGACATCTAAGGCCAGATAATAAAAGGTACTGTAGCTTCAGCCTTGCTCTCTTGCATTGCTAATTCTAGGGGAAACACAGGCACACTGTTGTGAGAATATTCTAACAACCCTAAAGAGAGGATCACATGGAGAAAATCTTGACACCTTCTTCCAACAGCTAGTCTCAACTTGCTAGCCATGAGGTTTAGCGACATTGGGAACAGAACCTTGAGCCCCACTTACACCTTCAGATGACTATAACCTCAACTAACTTCTTGACTACAATATCATAAGAGACTGAAGCAGAAGTGCCCGCCTTGTCTCTTCTGAAGTTTGAATACACAGAAACAGAGAGAGAACATTTTATTGTCATTTAAAGCCACTAAATTTCAAGGTAATTTGTTATGCAGCAATAAACAGCTAATACAGACTTATATTCTCTATTTTGTTAAAATCATTTCATTGCTATCTGTGTGTGTTAATTCTGTCCTGGATTAGGTGAATTAGATATTATACTTTATTAATTGTTCTTTTAGAATCAAAGGAAGCTACTCTTAGCTTTTCTGATGGTTAAATAATTACTAATGTATCTTCCTCTTTTAATAATATTAGCTAGTATGTATATATATCTGTATCGATCTCTAGCTTTATATCTATATATCATCTATATCATATATATCTATATTTTCAATTATTTCCACAACAGTATGAAGTAGGTTATTAAAGAAGAACCTGAGGCTTAAAGAGATTAGGAAACCTATTCAAGTTCACCCAGCTTGCAAGTAGCAGCCCAAGGATTCAAGGCCACATTATTTTTACCTCAGTGCTCATGCTTTTTAATCATTATGTTTTATGTAGACCTTCTATTCCTAGTCTCAACCCTAATTACTCATGATTTACTATGGAATTTAGAGTGGTGGTGTTTTCTTTAGGAATTTATATTACATTCATGGAAATAATTGCTTTCTATATCATATATACTATATTTTGGCATTTAGGTCTCAGAATGATGGTAGCTTCATAAAATAAATTGAAATGTTATTCCTCTTTGTCTAGATTCTGTAATAATTAATAGTATGAAGGTCATATATTCCTATAAATTATGAAAATATATTTCACAAATGTATAATCAAACTATCTGGCTTAAGAGTCATTTCGAGAATATTTTTAAGTAAATATATTTTTTGTCTTGAGATAATCACAAATTTACATAGGAGTAAGATTTTTTAATGAATGATTTCAAAGTTTCCCAACCCTATAGCTTATCAACTTTAAATAACTTATTGTATAATTCTTATAAAGAAAGACTTTTCCTTTAGACCACAATACAACCATTAACATCAGAAAATTAACACTGATACATTTTTTCATATAATCTTCAGATCCCATTCAAGTTTTACTACTTATTCTAAAACTGTCTTTTGCAAAAAGATTCAGTTTATAATGACTGGCTTTACTTAGCTATCATATCTCTTTACTCTTCTTAAGTCTGGAAGAATTATTCAGTCTTTGCTTGACTTTGGCGACTTTGGCACTGTTATAGTTTGTAAATATTTTGTAGAATGCCCCTCAGTTTGGATTTGTCTGATGTTTCCTCATGGTTAGATTCGATTCTGCATCCTCAGCAGGACTGTAAGAGAAGCAGTTGCATACTCCTCTGCATCCTTTCAGGCAATACCTGACTTCAATTTCCCCCATCAGTATTGGTGGTTCACTTTGATCACACGATTAAGATGATATCTACTGGGACTGTGCAATGGAAAGTTACTCTGTCATTTTGAAATTAGTAGATATTTTGTGTGGGAATAGTTTGAAGCTAGGTAAACAGGTTTTCCTCATTATATTTTTAATTTATTCATTAATTCATTTATTTTGGTAGGGCTTCATGATTTCTCATTTTATTCACTGTTTTGTAATCCATTGCTGTCAGTATTGGGTTGTTCATGCTGTTTCCTGTGTAGCCAATGAGAGCAATTCCAAGCTGGTTCTTACACTTTTTCATATGACTATAACATTTTTGAGCAATGCCTTGTGTCTGGCACAAGATGTCCCAGCTCCATCTTGTAATTTCCCTGCTCCTGACATGATATTGCCATTTCCTCTAGGAGCTTATTATAAAAGATTGGGGTTTTCTCTCTCCTAACATAACCCACTGTGTTATGGGATCTTGCACTAACAGCTGTGGGAGTCAGAGCTTGGAGCATTGGCACAAGCAAATGATGGTACTCTAGTTTCTGAATAGTTGTGGGTAATGAACTATCCTTTGTTTCCACCTCAGGAGTCTTGAGTGGATTCGTCATATTATGGCAAGATAAGTTGTAACCTTGTAAGTAGGGCCAAATACCAGATACTTTATAGTTATTATAAGAAATGTGTTTGGCTACAAATAACAGAAAACCCAACTATCAATGCCTAAAATAGAAATTTATTTTTCTAATATAAATAACGAATCAATCTTGAGATAAATGATCCAATAATGGTGGAATTACTAAAACATATCGTCAAGGACCTGCACTCTTTCAATTTTTATGTTCTGCCTTCTTTATCAGGCATGTTTTATTCTCATGATTCAGGCATTGTGTCTATTTGCCAGACCTGAAAATGAGAGAACAGAAGGAAGCAGTGGATAGGACCATTAACTGCACCAGAAAAAAAACTTCCCCTGGGAAACCTGACCTAGGCGGCAGACTTCCACTTACCACTCAACACACTGATGGCCGGAGGACCTAAGGGCAAAAGTTTAAGGACACATCGTAGGTCAGCCAGTGTATCATCTCTGCCACAAGTATCATCTTATGGCCGTTAGTCTTCTCTGACTATGTTACAAAACTTTTTCATTTCTATTTTGTGGATGTCTTTCCTTTGTCTGAACTTGAATAGATTTCCATTTTGTGAATTTCTTTCCTTTGTCTGAACTTGAAAAGATTTGCCAGCTATTGACCTGTTTTCCTGGTTGGTTGTTTTATTTGAAAAAATATCAGTACAAGAAGCTTCTGCTTCTGACTACAATGAAGTATGAGGAACTGAATTTACTCTCTTACCTAAAACAATTAAAAATCAACACAAAATATATTAAATAATAATTTTCTGACTTTTGGCATTAAGTGGCACAGAAAGGTCACAGATGAAGATGAGACATCATGTACTCAAGCTTTTTCTAAGCCCCCGCAGGGTGGCAGCTATTAGGCTGATGTGCCACGCTCCAATAGATGGGGCCGGAAAGGAGTCAGTGAGCCAAAGGGATGCAGGCAGTCTGCAGCTATGGTAACAACTTGGAGCTGAGTTTTCTAATGTCAGTCCTCACAAGGCAACATAGATATGTGGGCTAAGTGTTACCTGTACACAAAATGAGGATACGTTATGAGAAGTATCCTGAGTTTAGGGGATCCCCCAGTCTTATTAGGTGACCACTGGCAAGCCTGACCAACTTTTGCCCTGGAGGAAGACATTATATTTACTGTTTGGGAGGGGCAACTAAGACCTACCCTGAGGAACCTTCTGCCTAGTGTTGACTAGAATTGTTGAAATCAGGGTCCTCACAGAGATCTAAAAATGATCGTATGTTAAAGAATATATCCTGAAATTTTTTAAATAGTTACTTACTTTAAACATCTCTAGGGGTTTTAGAAATATTAGATAATGCATTATATATTCCTAGCATATAATGTATTATATGTTTCTGGTATATTTACAAAATCTTAAATGTTTACCTCATAATAAACTGGAGATGTCCAAATTTTTAAAAAATGGTTATTTCAGACATCTTTGCCTTATCCCTGATCTTAGCAGTTTTCTTTGTAAAGCCCTGAAGTTTTACCCATTGATGTGCCAACAGCAATCAAGGCTCTAATACAACAGAAGGACATGTACAACTTACACAAGTGACACCCCTGGAGCACCTGGCTCAGGTGACTGAGAAGGACGCACCACTGGACCCCACAAGACACCTGCTACGCAAGGCCACCCTTCCAAGGCCGAGACGTCACAGCTCTACCCGATACATAGAAACACATACTGGGAGGAACCAAAAATGAGGAGACAAAGAAGTGTCACGAATGAACACACAGGACAGAATTTCAGAAAAAGAACTAAATTTAAAAAAAAAAAAACACGTACTTTTAAGTGATGTACTCTTTCCTGGGAAAGGTTTCCTTTCAGAAGTTTGTTATTTATTGACTGTAAAATGTCGAAGACAAGAGCAATATGAGCATTGCTTCCTACCATCTCACTTTGCTATTACTTAATGGGGAAAATTTACTAAAATTTATTTTGTACATAAATATCCAAAACTACATGGCACAAATCTGGTTTTATGCCATCCACCTAACAGTGTGAATGTGTAGCACTGCTAAAGATGACATGGCTGGGTAATCCTCATGGGGAGCAGGTATTAGTAACATACTATTTAACACTCATGTCTTGGGTTAAATTCAGCCATATATTTATTTCTACTGACAGCTCAATGAATAGCAGCCTTGATAAGAGTCTATGGGAGATAAATATTTGAATTTCACAATATATATATACCAATTTGAATAATTCCATAAAGCTTTCCTGACAATATTAAGTTACCATATGTGATTATTTAGAATTCAGCTGTAAACAAAGCTTTAGGTGATAAATATGCTGATAGTTTCAGCATATTTACACCTTATTTACAATAAATGATCTAGCTTGGAAATATCTATCATATATATGAGCAAAGTGTCAGTTTTTTTTAAGACAATTACTATCCCTTACTCATCTTTATGTTCCCCTTAGGGTCACTCAGAGTACTCCCTATATACTAGACATTAAATATACTTGTCAAATGAATGCATGGGGATGAATAATATCCACTTCCCCTCAAATATTTATCCTATGTTCAGTTACCATTTTTAATAATACATTCTCCAAATTTACTACTGGAATTAAAATTAACTCATTCATTACTATGTTTTGAGCCTTGATTTTAAAAAGCAATTGAAAAAGCAGGAAGGCCAGCTGAAACTGGTCTGACACCGACAGCTGGGACTCAGGGTTGTCAGAAGCTGGCCCATGGCTCACGGGCAGGTCATGCTGTTGTTCTGTTGGACATGAACATTCTTACAGCATGTCAACATCAGACAAGTGTACTCTGACACAAAACAAGGCCACTTTATAATTTGATTTAAACAGACAAAAGCAAGCTCTCTGTCTCATCTACAAACTACCAAACACGTCTCCCAGAAAATAAGTGTGTTGCTTTTTAAATATTTTTTAATTTAGTGATTTTTAGGGAGAGGGGGTGGTGTGGGAAAGAGAGAGAGAGAGAGAGAGAGAGAGAGAGAGAGTTTTTCTTCCACTTAATCATGAATTCATTTGTTGCTTCTTGTATGTGTTCTGACCAAGGATTGAACCAGCAACCTTGGAGTATCAGGACAATACTCTAGTCAAATGAGCTACCTGGCCAGAACTGGTTTTTTTTTTTTTTTTAACCAATTACAGCTTTATTCTTATTCTAGTTTGCTTTCTCTATAGACATTTATTGAGCTACCCAATCTTAACATTGTCCTCACTTTCTATTTTCTGAAATCACTTCCAAATCAGATGGGTCCTGGATTGTCTGGGGACTGAGGATATTCAGTGGCACCTCTCTTTTCTCTTTTAAAAGACTTAAAGCTACAGAATAGTTGAAAAAAAAACAGATCAAAAACAGCCATAACACCCCATCTAGATTTATCAGTTGTTAACATTTTGCTATATGTGGTAATATATGTCTGTGATACATTATATATGTATACATATGTATATATATGTATATATATTTGAGTTGTAGACATACCTATATAGTTATGTTTCTCCTAAGAATAAAAATAATTTCCCAAATAGCCACAATACCATTGATTTAGGCACAATAGTGGTCCTCCCTCACCACCACTTCCCAAAGATTTCATTCCCTAATGCCAAAAATCTGTGCATAGATATGTAACATGGCTAAAAAGACTTTCCAGATATGATTAAGTTAAGGGCCTTGAGATGGGAAAATCATTCTGGGTGATCTGAGCAGGCCCGGTCCAACTTCTTGGACCCTTTCCCTGCTGTGGTCGGAGGGCGAGGTGCCTGTGGAGGGGATGGGAAGAGAGATGCACCGCCGCCAACTTCAAGGATGGAGGAGGAGAGCCCCTAGCCAGGGAATGCCAATGGCCTCGGAAGAGTGGGAGTGGCAAGAAAAGCAATCTCTCTCAAGACCTCCAGAAAGGCACACAGCCCTGCGAATACGTTGGTTTTCTCTTAGTTTGGCGTTCGTAGTACTTCTAACCCATAAATACTTAAACAATAATAAAAAAAACATTAAAAAATCTTTAAGATAATAAATTGCTGTTGTTTTTAACCAAATTGGTCTTGAGCTGTTGAAAAGTTATAAACAATGGTAAGTGCAGAAAGAAAGAAAAATATTGGCAAAAATATGATAAGGTTTACTGAGTGCCAGGTTTTGAAAGCTTTTCAATGGCAAACATTTTTCTGTTTGAAAATTTTGTAGTTGGTGATATTTTGGAAACTTTGTTTTCAAGAGTTTAATCTGACATAATTGATAACATAAAAAGTTTAAGGAGAACACTCTGGCCCCAGTACTGAGATGAGAGCATGAAGTAAGGAAGTGCAGTAGGAGAGAGAACAGAACAGGTAGAGAAGGAATCCCCAGAGGGTCAGCATTGTGTCTTACTTCTTGGGCAACCTAAGAAAGTGTGTAGCAGTACTGATCAGTGACTATGCTCTAGTTTAATAAGGAAAGAAATCATTCAGAAGAAAAAGACTCAATAAGATATGACTTATATCCCCAACTTAACTGTAAATACTCCCAGTTCTGGGTTAACATTTAACATCTTTCTTTTAATCTCAGTGTCTAGGTCAGTGTCTCCATTAGTGATAAAAAATACTTATTATAGAGAGCAGGCTGACAGCTCGAAGGAGGGGTTGGGAGGTGGAGGGGTTGAGCAAAAAGGAAAAAGGACTCACGGACATGGACAGCATTGTGGAGGTAGAACAGTGAGGAGGTGGAAGAGGGTATACTGGGATTAATGGTAATGGAAATATACAATAAAATAAATAAATAAATCCTTATTTGTTGATTATTGGTGGATTGTGTGATATTACTTCAACTCAATAATGAACTGGAGCACTGCAGAGAAGCCGGAGTGAGAGATATTTGAATTACCAGCAAACAGGCGATGACTAAATCCTAAAGTATGAATCAGTGAAATCTTAGGAAACAGTCTCTTTGTTGAAAAGCTGTGAATGGATGATCTAGTGATTTCTATGTTCACCCAGAATCTGAATCTCAGTTTTCTCACTTCTTCACCAGAGTCTTTATACTGTGCCACCGTTGTCTGATTAAAAACATTAAGAAACTAGTAATTATTAATAATTTTTAATCAAAAAATATACCTACCTCCTACCTTGCTATGAATACTAATTAGGAAATGTTTCTAATTATGTAAATCTTAAAGAAGCAGGTACTAAAGAAATAAAAGTAATTGGTAAAATGATTTGGAAAAAAATTAAGATACTACTTTTATGTTAACAATGATTCATATGCTTTTGTTTGTTTCTAACAAAAGAATCATGATCTCTGCCCACTCATTAAATCATCTGATTGCACATTTGGTCTTATAAGAGTTCCCAAATGTCATGAAGTTTTAATATGTTATTTGTGTGTGGGAGTGTGTGTGCATGTGTATGTATGCATTATTTAGGGGACAGTGTGTTTGCTAATATATTTAAGACAGCATGGCTGCATTTTATATGGCACATAATCTCAGTACTGTGAAATATTGTCATGGTTACCTGCAAAGCAGCAAGGATGTATGTGGGTGAAAGACAAGGTTCAAACAGTATAAGAATAGGCACTTTAGCAGAAGCCAAAGATTGTGGACAAAGAGAGGAAGAGGTAGGAAGGTAGGAGGAAGTGCGAGCAGACGGATGTTCAGCTGGTTTTTAAAATAGGGATTGACTAAATAATTATTTTTTATAGTCATGTTCTGATAATTATTAGTTTTCAGTGGCTGCATCTTGGAAATTTCTTTCTTTATGGAAGTGCCTCCCACCCCGCTGCAAGTAGAAAGAAAGACGAGAGTAAGAATATGCTAAGAAGGTAAGAGAATTGTTTAAGGAAATGATGACTGTGTCCATGAGGACGCGGTGTGGGCCCTTGCTTCAGACATTTTGAGATTTTCACATTTAATAATCTAGTTTACAAACAATTCATTTACCTAGAATAATGTCATTTTTTTGTGTTTAAAGTGCTTTGAAAAGATAAATTGTTTATAAAGCTTCTCTTAAAAATAAAATGTATTTTTACAGACATTAAAAGCTTTAGTTATTGCTATTGCTTAGATTTGTCAAAATCTAGTTTAATTCAACTCATTTACTCGTTGAGCAACGCCTTTACTCATTAATAGTTTACTCACTGTTTCACTTTGTTTCTTACTCTTCAGCCACTTGGTCAGAGAGCAATATTCTGTCATTGTTTTATAGTCCTGTACATATTTAAAGGAAAAAGAAAATGACTAAAAAGAACTAGTTTTCTTTTAAAAAAAATCTAGATTATGCAATAATAAATTCAGCAACTATCTATCCAGCCCTTAACAATTACCAATCTAAGCACTGGAATAACACACACTAGTAAAATATGATCTCTGTTAGTGAAATCTCACACGAGTAAGAAAAATGCCACATGCAAAACATGCACAAGCAAACCAATGTAATGAGACCTGTGTTAGGCCGAGGAACAAAAAGATTCAGGACTAAAGAAGAAAGAGTAATCAAAAAGAGACTGAATTTGCCAACAAAGATTATTTGAAGGAAAATGACGACACAAATTTATTTGTCTCAAGTAGAAAAAGCTTGTTTATTATTCCTATAATGAATATGAGAATTGATATTTAAAACAATCTTCTAAACATCCTACTTTAGTAATAACAAAACTGGAAACATCCTGTCACTAAAAAACTGCAACAAAATCTCACAAAAAGTATAAATTCTTTCAATTGTGTGATTCCAACGAAACTTGCCCAATTCTGTAAATAATTTTAACATTTTATGATTGGAAATTATTTTCTTTTTCTTCCCATAGGCTTAAAATACACATAATATAAACATAGGTTAAGTGACTCCATAAAATGAAAACAAGTTTGCCCAAATGTACGGAACTTCATAACAGAGTATCAGATTTATGGAAGATACTATTTAAATCAAGTTAACTTTTTTCCTTAATAAATATTTTAGTACTGCCTTCTCTGCAGTTTAAAGTGATGCTGAAGATGTATAGGAATGAAATCGGCAAGAAAGGAGCCATTGTTTCCTTACCCCTGGGAGAAAAACCGCAAGCTGTGGAAGGGTAGTTTTTCTCCTGGGCCCAATTATGACACAGCCAGTTCTGTTTTGTGATGTGTTTGTGCTTCCTTACCATTTTCCTATGTGTCCATGGAATAAACCTTCATTTGTCAAAATTTGCTAACACGTATTCCAAATATTGCTTCATTCATCAACAGCACCTTATCTCAAAAGGGGAAATGTGCTTTATTAACGTTTCAAATGATGTCAAATTTACAGACATGTGAAAGAGTAGGCTTCTAACTCAGGTTAGTCTGGGGGCCCGCAGTAAGAAACAACAAAGGTAAACAGTTACAACTGATGGTACAATTTTGTTCTTTAAAAAATACTGCAGCTGCTTTTCTGTGTCCTCTATTTATCTACAACTAAAACAAATTTTTCAAGAATAAGGATCCAAGATCTCATTTTCAGCCTATTGACCCAAAATCCATGACACAGTGGTAACCACGCTGTGAGCAAGCACGAGTGCCGCGCCGCACTCCAGATGTGCTCCGGGCCTCACAACCGGGAAAAGACGCAGAGAGCAATACGAACATTTACAAAAGAGAGACTCTTCTTAGGAGCTTTCGGTGTGGCTTCTTGTTAAAGTGAATTGAGCTGTCATTCTTTTTTCCTATAAATAAATCCTTACTGTTTTAATACCAGCTGGTTTCCCCCTTCAGAATACAATTTATAATAAAAGAGGATTTTTTAAAGGAAAAGATTCGTTTTCTTTCTTATTTAATAAGTCTTTGAATTCTTGCTTTGTCTTTCCAACATATACTGTCTGAAAGCATTCTATGATAACCAGAATAGTATTTTTAAACATATTTATAATTTTACAATAGTACTACAATCATAACTTTAGAGACAAAGAAATTTAGAAATCTCTATATCTGAACTACTAAATTTTATAGGCATTGCTTTTGAGGTCCACAGAAGTTCACTGGTCAAAATCTCCTGTGAGGGTCAGAAATGACATTAGGACAGAGATCTTTTGATGGGCTTTTATTTTTAATTAGAGGGGAAAAACACTTGAATCAAACATTTTTTAAAAAAGCAAGCAGCAACAATACATTAATGATTTGGGGTCAACAAGGTAGATTGAAAACTTAAGCTTATCTTCTTTCTCTCCCCAAATCACATTATGATGATAATAATAAAATTCTTTAAATTGCATGCTACTATACCAACAAAGAAAACAAACAGGAAGGACCCTGGCTGGTGTGGCTCAGTGGACTGAGTGCTGGCCTGCCAACCAAAGGATCACTGGTTCAATTCCCAGTCAGGGCACATGTCTGGGTTGCATGATCCCCTGTAGGAGGCATGGAAGAGGTAACCACACATTGATGTTTTTCTCCCTCTCTTTGTCCCTCCCTTCTCCTCTGTCTAAAAATAAATAAAATCTTATAAATAAATAAATTTCTAAAAAAGGAAACAGGAAAGAAGGCAGGGAAGGAAGTCAGGGTATCAGCAGACAAGGGGTTTCATCCAATATCTTAAAGGCAGTAAGTAGATTGAAGGATGCCAACAGATAAAGTAGGTTGTGTGAACCCACTGTACCATTCTGACAGAAGAAAGGAAAAGGGGGGGAATCCAGATTTGAACATGGAAATATCATGCATTTTTGAGCAATACATGACAGGCAACTGAGATACATATAGGCAATACCTATAGGCCATAGAGACACCCCCTTCCCAAGCTCCCACAAAGAGAATAGCCTTCTACTGGCATTTACCCAATAAAACCTCAAATAGAATATAGGCCTCTAAATAACCCAATAGGATTCTGGTGAAAAATAAAAGACATTCACTAATATATTGCTCCCATGAATAAAATTATATGTGAAAATAGCAAGTAAAAAATAGAAATAACTTACTGAAAACAAAATGTGCAATGGACAGACATAAATCCCACATTAAGTTTGGAAAATAGAGTTAAAAAAATCTCCCAGAATGCAGATCAAAAAATGTAGAGTGAGAATATTTTTAAAATCTCAGAGATAAAAAATTATTCTAAAGCTCCTAATATCTGACTAAATGAAGCTGAGAAGAGGTTAGAAAAAGAGGAATGTGTGAAAATAAGAGATATTATCAAATAAAAATGCTAAAGGGACAATCAAATGTTCAGACTGAACAGTCATATGGCAGGTTGATTCTGATGAATCAGAAAAAGATCTCAGGATAAAGCTAAGAAGATACTAGACATTGAGAGGGTGAGCTGGCTGTAGAGAGCAAGAGTAAAAAAAAATTGATTTGAAGATATAATTTGGCAAAATAATGAGTTAACTAAGAATGATTAAGACACTGGATCCAGATAAGGGTGAAATTAGCCCATAATGGAAATAAAGACAAGTCGTAAGGTGACAGCCACACAGCAGGCCTGGAGAGCAGCAATCCGGAGCAACTGGCCAGGGGATGGAAAGCTCCTGGAGGGTAACTTCAGGGTAAAAACTTCAAAACAGAGGCAATGTAGCTGAAAATCTAGAACAAGTTGAGGATATATATAGGTAATAGAAGTATCTAGGGGAGAGATAATCATGGTAGTGGGAGAAATGAGAAAATATTACATTTTGGTTATATTTGGAAGGTTCAGGAAGGATTTGACAGAAGATTTCGTGTTCAATGTGAAAGGAATAGCAGGGTCAAGTGTAACTCCAGAATTTTCATTTTAACAGCCCAAAGGAATAAAAATGGCCCTTTGAAGCTTCAAGGTTAATTAAATATCTGTACAAGAATGACTAGTTAAATATGCAGACATTAATCCAAATTTGATCCCAAAATCTGTGGACTTCAAGAAAAATAAAATTAAGGAATAAATGGCATGATTAATTAAAGATGCTAGGGATAATGTGACTTAATCAAATGCTACTTCCCACCTCACAAAAAAGGAGTGTCAGAAACCCCAAGAAAAAACAGACTAACAACCAAACTGTACAAAGCATTCATGATACAAATATAAAACTAATTAAATATGGCATGTTTGAATCATTTATTCATTCTTACACATTCATTTATTTAACAATGAGTTATTATTATGTATCAGGCATGGCTAGATAATGGGGAAAAAAACATCCATGACTGAAACAGATATGTCTTTTCTAAGCTTTCATTAAGTAGAGGAGATAAACAATAAACAAATAAGAGACAGATAATATAACGTTATAGGCACGTTGCAAATAACTAAAGCACAGTTGGAGAATATAGACTGACAAAGAATACACTTTTAAAAATGATGGCCAGGAGATGCATCCTTGAGAAAGTGACATTTTAGCACAGACATGAGTTAAGTAGGTGGAGAGCCATACAGATCTACAGTGAAAAACTTGTTCGAGCACATAAAGGTCCTGATTCAGGACGTGCATTAGTATTAAGGAAGCACGCGTGACTGGAGTAGAGTGAGTGAGAGGAAGCATGAAAAGGCAAACGATTGGAGGAAAGTGGGGGTACCAGACCATGTAAAATCCTTCCACATTCTTCTACAGAGGATGAGATGTTCGTGGAGAGTTCCAGACCAGGGAGTGGCAGGACCATTTACATTTTAAAAAGGATTAGGCCATTGTTGCAGGCGAAAGCGAAAGTGCAATCAGGAGATAAATGAGGTGATGACAGTATCTGGGAATCCGGGTATGGTAGTGGATGTTCTGAGAAAATTTTGGATTTGGATTATATTTCGAAGGCAGACTAAACAGGACTGGCTTGAAGATAAGATGTTCGAAGTAAAAGGAAGAGTGGGAACAAGTATAGAGCTGAGATTTTTATTTTAGCGACCTAGTCAGTAGTGCTGGCATTTATCGACAGGGAGAAGAATAGGGTGGGTCTTTCAAGTAAACAAGATTATTTTCTCTGCTAATGGGCTGCAAGTGTCTATTTGGGAAAACATAATCATGATTTAATTCCTAATTCTAAACTATATCCATCTTTTCCCATGGCAATGCGTATAGAAAGCTGCTGCTGCTCCTTGATGATTGAGGGAAGAAATGGAAATAATCACACTTTGGGCAAAGAAAGCTCTGTTACAACTTCAAAATATGATCACTATAACATGTATGTATAAATATATAGGTATATTTAAAGCATTTATGAAGCACTTATAAAAATTTATTATAAAATTTTATATTTGTTTGGGAACTCCATAAATAGAGCATGAGATGTAGATTTGGATGCCTGTGATTTATCAAGGGAGTGCTTTCAGGGGGCAAAACCTCAACCATGTAAAGGATGATAGGAGTAGGGAAAAAGCTGAGAAAGGAAGTAATCTTAGTATACTTAGCATCCTAGATTTAGCATGATGGGGAAACAGACCCCTGGAACATAACTGCACCTGTAATTTCTTTCACCTTGAAATAAAGAGGCTGGACTTTTGCACCTCTTCATCAGTCATCACTGAGTTGATTAGGATTCCCTGGAGGGGAGAGACTTAACCTCTTAGATAAGGTGGCCCCTGTTAGCTTGAGGAAAGAGCAACTTTGCACTTCTAGTGGCCAACACTCAGAGCTAAGATTTGGGTGTACTAGCCTGGTAAAGGACAATTGGGTGCATCAACAACAGGGGCCAAATAAAATTCTGAACAAATTAATGTCAGAGATTGTAGGCAAAATTATCTATCTGAAATGCAATACAATTGTTAATACTAAAAATTCCATCTCTAAATTCTAAAATAGCTTTTCTAAATAACTACCAGCTCAATGCAAAATTCAAAACTAAAATTATAGACTGAGAGGTCAAAGTTATACTCATAAGCAAATTCATATTATGAAGTATCATTGCTAATTAAGAATAAAAAGTATACTACATAGTCAACTCAAGAACTTCAAACTAAAAAAAAAGAATGACATTTTTTAAAAAGAAAACAAAAATTAATTAGAATCCAGTGAATTTTATAAATAAATCCACCATCTCCAGACTTTTTTCTGGATTTTAACAGTTCTAATGTATAATTTACATAAATTAGACATATGTAAATATATAAATTGATAAGTTTCAACATATGACACAATTATGACACCATCACCATAAACAAATCATAAATCAATTTCTCAACTTCAAAGTTTTCTGTATGTAATTTTCTGATCCCTCTATGCTGCTCAACCCAAGCAGAAGAGATGCATTTTCTGTTGCAGTGGACTTGCAGTTTCTGGAATTTTATATAGCATATACTTTTTCTGACTAACTTTTACAACCTAGCATAATTATTTCAAATTTTTATGTTATTTTGTATGTCAATAATTCCTTTATGGAACAACATGAAGCATAAAATTTGCATCATAGGGTAACCAGAAGCAGAAGAGACAGAGCAAGGTATTGAGAATTGATTGGAAAAAGTAATGACTGAAAACTTCTCTAACCTGGTGAAGAAAAAAACACACAGATCTAGGAAGTGCAGAGAGTCTCAAACAAGATGATATCAAAAAGACCCACACTAAGATACATCATAATTAAAATAGTAAAGCTTAAAGACAAAGAGACCATCTTAAAAGCAACAAGCAGCTCTGGCTGGTATAGCTCAGTGGATTGAGCATGGGCTGTGAACCAAAGAGTTGCTGGTTCGATTCTCAGCCAGGGCACATGCCTGGGTTGCAGGCCAGGTCCCCACTGGGGGCCATGTGAGAGACGACAAGCAGATATCAGTTAGTTACTTACAAGGGACCATAGTTAAAGAATAAAATGGCAATAAATACACATGTATTACTAATTACTTTAAATGAAGTATTACTTTAAATACTTCAACCAAAAGACATAGGGTAGCTGGATGAATAAGAAAACAAGATGCATGTACAATCAAACCTTGGTTCTCGAACATCTTGATTCTCAAACACTTTGGTTCGTGAACAAGCTGTTTGTAGAAAAAAAATGTCTCAATTGTCTTTCGTGTCTCAATTCTCTGCCCAGTATCCCTTTCATGCTGCTACCTGTATGATTAGTCACACATCTCTTAGGTGACAAACAAAATATTTGGTTTTAAAAAAAAAGTTCTCAAACAGTTTACCAGAATGAGTTAAATTAAGAACTGAGTTCCACTGTTTATGCTGTCTATAGCAGACCCACCTCAGAATGAAAGATACACATAGTCTAAAATTAAAGGGGTGGAGAAAGATATGTTATGCAAGTGGAAAGGAAAAAAAATCTGGGGTACTAATACTTTTGGCAAAATATGTTTTGAAACAAAGGCTACCATGAGAGGCAAGGAATGACACTACATAATAATACAGAGACCAATCCAACTGGAGGATATAACAGATGTTCTTTTGAACATTTATGCACTCAACATAGGAGCACTTCGATATGTAAAGCAAATCATGATGGAAAAATGGGGAGATACTGACAGTAATACACTCATGGTGGGAGACTTTAAACCCCATCAACATTAATGGATAAATCTTTCAGGCAGAAAATCAACATGGAAATGGTGGCATTAAGTGACACACTAGAGAAGATAAATTTAATTGATATCTTCAGAGAATTTTACCACAATGCCCAGAATATATATTCTTTTCAAGTGCACACAAAAATTTTCTAAAATAGGCCATATGTTAGGCCACAAAACAAGTCTCAATAAATTTAAGAAGATTGAAATCATACCAAGCATCTTTTCTGAACACAAGCATATAAAACTAGAAATTAGTCACAAAAAAAAAAACAAAAAACTGAAAAACAAAGATATGGCGCTTACTAACATTCTACCAAACAATGAATGAGCTAACAAGAGATCAAGGAAGAAATCAAAAGATACCTTGAAACAAATGAAAATGAAAACACAACAATACCATATTTTGGGGACACAGCAAAAGCAATCCTAATGGGGAAATTCATAGCATTACAGGCCTATCTCAAGAAATGAGAAAAATCTCAAATAAACAATCTAAATTTACACTTAAAGAAGCTTCAAAAAGAACAATAAAGCCCAAAGTGAGTAGAAATAAAGACATAATAAAGATCAGAGCAGAAATAAACAAAATAGAGTCTAAAAAGCAATACAAAAGATCAATGAAACCAAGAGCAGGTTCTTTGAAAAGATAAAAAACATTGACAAGCCATTAACCAGACTCATCAAGAAAAGGAGAAATGACCTATATAAAATCAGAAATGAAAGTGAAGAAGTAACAACTGACACAAAAAATATAAGAGATTGTAATAAAATATTGTGAAAACCTATACACTGACAAAGTAGACATTCTGGACAAAATTGATAAAATCTTTTTTTTAATTAATAAATTCTTAAAAACATACAATCATCCAAAATGAAATCAGGAAGAATCAGGGAAACTGCATAAACAGATTGCAACAATTGAAATGAGACAGTAAAAAAAAACCAAAACAAAACAACTCCCCCGCAAAAGTCCTGGACTAGATGGTTTCACAGGTGAATTTTACCAAACATTCAAATAAGAAATAACACCTATGTTTCTCAAACTACTTCAAAAAGGTCAAGAAGAGGGAAGGCTCCCAAAGTCATTAGATGAGAACAGAATTATCCTAATTCCAAACCCAGAAAAAGAAACTGCAAAGAAAGAATATTATAGGCCAATATTCCTGCTGCACATAGATGCAAAAATCCTCAATGAAGTATTAACAAGACAGATCCAGAATTATGCCATGATCAAGTGTGATTTATTCTGGGGATGGAAGATTGGTACTATATCCATAAATCAATAAGTGTGATATCACATATGAACAATATGAATGATAAAAGCCACACAATCATATTAATAGATGCAGAAAAAGCATTTCATAAAATTCAGCACCCATTTATGATAAAAACTCTCAGCAAAGTGGGAATAGAGGAAATGTACCTCAACATAAAGGGCACATGACAAACCCAGAGCCAACACCTCACTGAAATGGCAGAAGTGGCAAGTATGTCCTTAAAATCAGGAACAAGTCAGGATGTCTGCTTTCACCACTCTTATTCAACATAGTACTAGAAGTTTTAGCCACAGCTATCAGACAAAAACAAGAAGAAGAAAGAGGAAAAGGAAGAGGAAGAAGAAGAAATAATAATAATGAAATACACCCAAGTTGGAAAGGAGTAGTAAAACTGTCATTATTTGCTGATGACGTGATAGTGTATATAGAGAATCCTAAAGATTCTACCCAAAATCTACTAGAACTGATAAATGAATTCAGAAAAATAGCAGGATACAAAATAATTATCCAGAAATCAGATACATTTTATATACCAAACTATCAGTAAGGGAAACTTAAAACAATATTCACAGTGGCTTAAAAAATAATAAACTAACTAGGGATAAATTTAACCAAAGATGTAAAAGACCCATACTCAGAAAAATATAATACACTGAAGAAAGAAATTGAAGAAGATAAAAATAAATGGAAACACATACTGTGTTCAGGGATAGGAAGAATTAACATCATTAAAATGTCCATACTATCTAAAGCAATTTATAAATTCAACACAATTCATGTCAAGATACCAATGGCATATTTCACAGAAATAGAAAAAATATTCCCAAAATTTACATGGAACCACAAAAGACCCCAACAGCAACAATGATCTTGAGAAAGAAGAACAAAGTTAAAGGAATAATGCTACCTAATATCATACTATACTGCAAGGCCATAGTAATTAAAACAGCATGGAACTAGCATAAAAACAGACATATAGTTCAATTGAAAAAACAGAGAGTCTAGCAGTAAACTCACAGCTTTATGATAGATTAATATTTGACAAAGGAGGCAGAAACATACAATGAGGTATATATAGTCTATTCAATAAATGATGTTTGGAAAATTGGACAGATACATGCAAAAAAATAAAACTAGACCACCTCCTTATACCATACATAAGAATAAACTAAAAATGGATTAAAGACTTAAATGTTACACTTGAAATCATAGAAATTCAAGGGAAAACATAAGCAGTAAAATCTTGGACATAAAAGAAAAAATAAACAAATGGGACTACATCAAACTAAAATGTTTTTGCTCAGCAAAGCAGACCATCAACAAAATGCATAGGCTACTCACTGAATGGGAGAACATAGAAGTTATAAAACTTAACATCAATAAAGCAAACAATCCAATTAAAAATGGGTTAAGGACCTGAATAAATACCTCTCAAAAGAGGGCATACAGATGGCCAATAAACATATGAAAAGATGCTCAACATCACTAATCATCAGAGAAATGCAAATTAAAGCTACAATGACATATCACCTGTCAGAATGGCTATCAATTAATCAACAAGCAACAATTATTGGTGAGGATGGGGAGAAATGGGAACCCTTATTCACTGTAGCTGGAAATGCAGGCTGGTATAGCCACTGCAAAAAGCATTCTGGCATTACCTCAATAAGTTAAAAATGGAACTGCCTTATGATCCAGCAACCTGAAACACTAATTTGAAAGAATATATGCACCCCTATGCTCATAACTAAGATTTGGAACCATCCCAATTGCCCGCCACTAGATGAGTGGATAAAAAAGCTGTGACACATTTGCTCAATGGAATAATATTTGGCTGTAAAAATAAGGAAATCTTACCATTTACGACAGCATGGATGCACCTGGAGAGCATTATGCTATGTGAAGTCAGTCAGTCAGAAAGACAAGTCCCACATGATTTCACTCATATGTGAAATCTAATGAACAAAGTAAACTAACAAGGAAAATGGGGACAAGCTCATAGATAGACAACAGGCTTACAGTTGTCAGGTTGGGGGGAAAGGGCTGGGTGGTGGTGTGGAGGGTTTGAGCAAAAAAGAAAAAAACATAACCTCAAAAAATTATTTAATCTTCATGTGTATTGTCCATTTTCTGACTGATTTAATTTTCTACTACTTTTCAGTCATTATGTCTTACCACTTTTTCAGTCCTGTCCCCTCTCAACTCTCCTTCTAGGTCTCCTGGAATAATAGGAATATTAAACCTTTTGATATTGTCCTGGTAGTCCCTGACACTCTGTAAATTCTTATTTATTTTTTAATTTAATTTTTATTGTATTTTTCCCATTACCCTTTAGTCAGTCCCCTTCTACACCACTTGCTCAAGCAATCATCACACTCTTGTCCATGTCCATGAGTCCTTTTCCCTTTTTGCTCAATCCCTCCGCCCTCTAACCTCCACCCACCCCCACCCAATCTAGGGGCCATACTGCTCTCCATCTATGAGTCTGTCTGCATTTTCCTTGTGAGTTCAGTTTGTTCATTAGATTCCACATGTGAGTGAAATCATATGGTATTTGTCATTTTCTGACTGGCTTATTTCACTTAGCATAACGTTCTCCAGGTCCACCCATGCTATTGCAAAGGGTTAAATTTTCTTCTTTTTTACAGATGAGTAGCATTTTATTGTGTAGACATTCCATAATTGTTTTATCCACTCATCTATTGATGGACACTTGGGCTGATTCCATAGCTTGTAATTGTAAATAACACGGCAATGAATATAGAGATGCTTATGTTCTTTCAGATTAGTTTTTTGGGTTCCTTATGTTATATTCCCAGAAGTGGGATCAGTGGGTCAAAAGGCAGATACATTTTTAATTTTTTGAGGTATCTCCATACTGCTGTCCACAGTGGCTGCACCAATCTGCATTCTCACAAACAGTGCAAAAGGATTCCCCTTTCTCCACATCTTTGCCAGCACTTGTTGTTTGTTGATTTATTGATGATGACCATTCTGAAAGGTATGAGATGATATCTCATTGTGGTTTTAATTTGCATTTCTCTGATAATTAGTGATGTTGAGCATCTTTTCATGTGTCTATTGGCCATCTGTATGTCCTCTTTGGAGAAGTGCCTATTCAAGTCCTTTGCCTATTTTTTAATTGGGTTGCATAGTACTGGCATAAAAACAGACACATAGATCAATGGAACAGAATAGACAGTCCAGAAATAAACCCACACCTTGGTAGTCAATTACTATTCAACAGAGGAAGCAATCACATTTAATGGGTTAAAGCTAGTTTATTCAGTAAATGGTGTTGGGAAAATTGGACAAATACATGCAGAAAAATGAAACTAGACCACCTTCTTATACCACACATAAGAATAAATTCAAAATGGGTCAAAAACTTAAATGTTAAACTTGAAATCATAAAAATCCTAGAAGAAAACATAGGCAGCAAAGTCTTGGACATTGCTTATAGCAGTTTTTAATTGGAAAAAATCTCCCCAGGTGAGAGAAACAAAATAGAAATGTAAACAAATGGGACTACATCAAACTAAAAAGTTTTTGCACAGAGAAGGAAATCATAAACAAAATAAAAAGATAACCCACAGAATGGGAGAATACATTCAATGATACATATGATAATGGGTTAATATCCAAAATTTATAAAATACTTACAAAACTCAAACAAAAAAATTTTTGGTTTATTTGCTCTCTATTGTTCCCGTGGGTAATTTCTGTTTTTCTGTCTTATCTAGTAGTTCACTGAGTCTTTCCTCTATCATTTCTGTTCTACTGTTAGTCTACCCACTGAGATTTTATTACAGTCATTGAATACTTCAGTTGTAAAATTTCTATTTGGTCCCTTTCCCTGCTATTTCTTTGCTGAGACTTTTTCCCCAAGAAACTTTTCATATTTTTTCATTAGTTTCAAGAGTATTTGTAATGCTAATTTATTTTTTAAAAATTCCTGCTTTCAAATCTTTGTCAGCTACTTCTGACATTTGTTCACAATGTTTGTATTTATTGTCTTTTAAAATTCAAATTGTGTTTTTCCTGTACTCTGTATAATACATTATTTTAAAATCAAAACATGTACATTTTGCATATTGACTTATGAGACTCTAGATTTCATATAAACCTTTTCTAAGCTGGCTATCTCTGACAGTGCTGCATCAGGGTAAGAAGGAATACCACCTTGTTACTGCCAGATGGGGATAGAAGTTCAAGTTGCCACTCATCCTCAGTTGAGATCAGGAAGCAGCGAAACTCCAGCTTCTCTCTAGATCTTTGCCAATATTGCCGTAGCTGGTACGGTTAGGGGTGTTTTTTCCCTACTGATTTGTGGAGGAAGAGTTCTGGCCTCCAGTGACATCAGAGATATACAAGTGACTTCTCATTGTCACTGGGTGTTGAGGAAAAATCTTGATTCTTCCTTAATCTTCCTCTGATATGACCCCATTGGTCTTCCTCTGATATGACCCCACTGGGGAAAAAGGGGTGCCTAGTCACCGCACATAGTAGGGAAATACCACTTTCTTTTTTTTTTTACTTTTTTTTAAGATTTTTATTTATTTATTTTAGAGATGGTGGGGGTGGGGGGAGAGAGAGAGAGAGAGAGAGAGCGAGAGAAACATCAATGTGCAGTTGCTGGGGTCCATGGCCTGCAACCCAGGCATGTACCCTGACTGGGAATCAAACCTGGGATGCTTTGGTTCACAGCCAGTGCTCAATCCACTGAGCTACATCAGCCAGGGCGGGAAATACCACTTTCTTTCCAAGGTATCCACTCAACAGGGCACGCCTTGTTGTCCAGTAGGAGTGAAAAGCCCAGTTCCTGACTTGACCATCTCTGGCACCACTTTAGAAGGTGGGTTGGGGGGACCTTTTTCTACCCTGGAGACAATTATCTTTAGTCTTTTCTGATGTGAAGGCAGAGTCGGAGGCACTGTTTTTCCGTGGATTTTGGCTGAAGTAGTGCAGTTAGTTGTTTAAAATGTTTTTATCTGCTTAAGCTGCCCATATCTTAGTCATTTGCCTATAGAGGATGAGCTTTTGTTGGGGTTATTTTTTAATATATTTTATTGATTATGCTATTAGAGTTGTCCCATTTCCCCCTTGATTCATCTCTGTCCTGCAGCCCCCTCCTGCCCACATTCCCCCTACTTAGTTCATGTCCATATAAGTTCTTTGGCTTCTCTATTTCCTATACTATACTTAACCTCCCCCTGTCTATTTTGTACCTACCATTTATGTTACTTATTCCTGATACCTTTTCCCCAATTCTCAACCCTCCCCATCCCCATGATAACTCTACATGTGATAACCATTTCTGTGATTTTGTTCTTATTCTAGTCGTTTGCTTAGTTTGTTTTTGTTTATTTTTAGGTTTGATTGTTGATAGTTGTGAGTTTGTTGTTATTTCACTGTTCCTGGTTTTGACCATCTTCTTTTTCTTAGATAAGGCCCTTTAACATTTCATATAATAAAGGGCTTGGTGATGATGAACTCCTTTAATTTGACCTTATATGGGAAGCACTTTATCTTCCTTTCCATTCTAAATGATAGCTTTGCTGCATAAAGTAATCTTAGATGTAGGTCCTTGCCCTTCATGACTTGGAATACTTCTTTCCAGTCCCTTCTTGCCTGTAAGATTTCTTTTGAGAGATCAGCTGATAGTCTTATGGGAACTCCTTTGTAGATAACTGTCTCCTTTTCTCTTGCTACTTCTAGGATTCTCTCCTTCATTTTAATCTTGGGTAATGTAATGATGATGTGCCTTGGTGTGTTCCTCCTTGGGTCCAACTTCTTTGGGATTCTCTGAGCTTCCTGGACTTCCTGGAAGTCTATTTCCTTTGCCAGATTGGGGAAGTTCTCCTTCATTATATTTTCAAATAAGTTTTCAATTCCTTGCTCTTCCTCTTCTCTTTCTGGTACCCCTATGATTTGGGTGTTGGAACATATAAAGTTGTCCTGGAGAGGTTCCTAAACTTCTCTTCATTTTTTCAAATTCTTGTTTCTTCATTCTTTTCTAGTTGAATGTTTATTTCTTCCTTCTGCTCCAAATTGTTGATTTGAGTCCCAGTTCCCTTGCCTTCACTGATGATTCCCTGTACATCTCTTTTCATTTCACTTTGCAAGTCTTCACTTTTTCCTCCATTTTGCAACCATACTCAAACATTTCTGTGAGTACCATAATTACCAGTGTTTTAAACTCTACCTCTGATAGTTTGGCTATTTCTTCACCACTTAGTTCTATTTTTGGAGCTTTGATCTGTTCTTTCCTTATGGCCATATTTTTTTGTCTATGCACAGCCATTACATTATAAGGGATGGAGCCTTAGGTATTCGTCAGGGTGGGGCAGCCCATGTCACTGTGTTGTGGTGCAGTATGTTGGGGAGGGGTCTGAGAAGGAACAATGCTGTTGCTTGGCTCTCAGCAGGCTTTCAGTCATACCCCTCACCCCCATACACAAGCAAATTGAACCCTTCTGTTGCTGATTCCAGGAAGGGTAGATTTGTGTATGTTCTAGGACCATTTGGATCTCTCTAACAAACTCTCCTGTGAGGCTAGGAGTTTCTTCCACCCCCACAACCCCAGAAGCTTTGAGGCTTTATTTCCCAGCACTAGAACCCTGGGTTGCGTGGCCTGTCTTTCTGCCCAGTTTTTCCTCCCAGTTACCTGCATGCAAATGTGGGACCACCTGGTCCACCAGGTGCCAATTTGCCAAGTGTCCTCTCTGCTCTAGGCACCCATCTCCACCCCTCCAACCAGTCTGGATGAATGTTTCTTCTTTAACTTCTAGGTGGTTGGGCTTCCATACAGTTTAATTTTCTGGTAGTTCTGGTTAGTTTTTGTTTTTAAATTTGTTGTCCTTGTTTTGGTTGTGCAAGGAGGCAAAGTGTATCTACCTATGCCTCCATCTTGACTGGAAGTGCGTTGTTGGGGTTATATTTGTCTGCTCCTATTTGTATCTTCAGGTTACTACTTTCCCATCATCTAGTCTGGGGTAGAGGAAAAGTAAAACAAGAGAATTTAACATCATGTTTTTTTCCCCTCTGGTCCCAAGACCTCTAGTGGTATTCCTTCTTTTCTTCAACTTTGAGTCTTATTATTTTTGTTTTATATATAATGTTCAGGAGTTTTTGTTGTAATTAGTGGGAGAAATATGAAAATAATACATCTACTCCATTTTCTTTGGAATGGAATTGCAAAAATAAATTTGTTTTTATATTCAAAATTATTACCTTTATTAAAAATGTTATTAGTGAGCATAGTGAGACTATTTGATAGAAGTCTTATCTGACCATCAACATCCAATTTATTTTAGTAGTTTGTTTTAGCACTGTATTGAGAAAACTTTGCTTGACACACATAGCAGTTACCATAATATCCTTTCTTATTTCCCCTTACTCAGAGGCCACATCTCACCACTGCCTGTTTTGATAGGCAAAGTTGTATCAGATCACAGTCACATCTATTTATTAACACATTGTCTGTGGCTACTTTCACAGTACAATGACATAGTTGAGTAGCTGTGACAGAAACTTTTTAATGCATACCACTGAAAATATTTACTATAGGCACCTTTATTCATTTTATTTTTTAAAGATTTTATTTATTTTTATAGAGGGGAAGGGAGGGAGAAAGAGAGAGAGGGAGAGATCAATGTGTGGTTGCCTGTCACGTGGCCCCCACTGGGGACCTGATCCACAACCCAGGCGTGTGCCCTGACTGGGAATCGAACTGGCAACCCTTTGGTTTGCAGCCTGTGCTCAATCCACTGAGCTATGCTATCCAGGGCACTATATGCACCTTTAAAGAAAAAGTTTGCCAACCCTCATTTTAAATGTTTTACTTCACTTCCCATGACATTAGTGTGTAATTGCAATCCAGAGGTTGGAATAAGGAAGAGTGGAACAACTTTATTTCAAAGATGAATTACTAACTATATTTAATAATTCATTATTGTAGTCAATAAGTGAGTTCTTAGCCATTAAGATATTCATTAATTGATGAAAATATTTTCAGACTTTTCTTCTTAATCTGACATATTCAATAATGTCAAAGAAAATAGTAGATGTCTCAGTTGGAAAGCCAAAATATCCCATAAGTCCATTTACTAAAACATTTGAGTCTAAAATTTTAAATTATTTTAATTTGTTATACTTTATAATCTCAGTTGAAGCACTGCATTACCCAATGGAGTTTTACTGAGCAACATGCAAATGAGTGCACCTGTGTCAAAGGTGAGAGATATGCTAACGGTGAAGTGAGGGAGAAGGCCATGGGAATAACTGTGACACTTTGTTATCATAAGACTATATGGTAAATTTGAAAAGTAGATAGGAAATTGTAATGGCTAGAAATGAATGAAGAATGAGGATATTGAGCAGAAATGAGGTCAGATAGGTAGCCATGGGCCAGGACATACAAGACCTCATTTACCAGAGTACAACCTTGGATTGTTCTCTGAGTAAACTGAGCAGCCACTAGAAGTTTGAGGGCAAAGAATTACATGATTGAATTGAAGATTTGAAAGGAACACTTTAGCTGATATGTGGAGAATGGTTTGTGAAAAAGTATAAAATAAGAGGAATACCAGTTTAGGTAGCAATGGTCCAGGCAAGAGATAATAATGATTTTTTACTTATATAATAGGGATTTTACTGGCATTGGTCCCTGGTTCCTAGATGGTAGTCCCTAAATCCTTGAAATTTTCTGAGTGAGAGGAATGTCTTTGTTTACGTGATGAGCTCTGATAACTTATGCTCATTCAGCCCCTGCATTGTATAAGCTAGCAAGATGACGCTGAATAGTGGCTCTCTAGGCCCAAAGACCAACCATGTGATTAGAGTATTGGGTCTTTGACCCTAGGAAGGAGAAAAATCTACAGCCTGAGTTCAATTATGTGGGCAATGATTCAATCAATAATGCCTATAATGATACCCCAATAAATACTCTGGACATCAATGCTTGGACACAGATGTATGCAGAGACGTTTAATGAAAGGGGAACAAATGCTATTTGGATACCATTTAGGTGAGATATTAAAAATGCTGTTATATTTAGAGAGTCATATTTACTTTTGACATTATAATGTGTTTTCCCTTAAAAACAAGACATTATACTTAAAAAGTTGATATGAAAATAAAACACAACATATGTAGCACTTTTGTGGATATAGGAGCTTTCCATAATATGGTATGTTGGTTGATATTTATACTTAATAAATAGTGGAGTATTTATAATGTGATCCTGGCCACATTTCCATATATTGCACTGCCTTGGAGTTTTAAAGCATACGTGTTAACTTTTATAGAAGACTCTATGATCACTATGCTTTCTGATAACTACATTGTCACTTAAAATTAGAGAACTGGGAGCACTCCTGATGTGACAATGCCACCACTTTAAACATTTTCATGTGTACCTGTCAAATCACAAAGAACTATACTTATGTGAAGTGATTGCTTAGGCCGGATGTTCAAATAAGTGCATAAAGCTTCAAAGATTCTGTAGATGTTAATTTAGACAGAAAAAATACAAACCTCAAAACTTCAACTGAACACTTCTTGAAAGTATGGGCATAACACTGGATAAACAAACACTAGTGGCAAAGAAATTATAGATTTTCAATATCATTTTAAAGTTACTACAGTAAGGTTTAGAATCACCAGTTAAGAACAAAGGGCAAGTTGTGAGCTATATAAAAAAAGAAGTCAACTTAATTAAGTCTTTGAGCTATGCGTGCGTATATAGAATAAAGTAGTTTCAGGCCCAGACAACTGCATTGCAAGTAACAGAAAGGAATCTGTAAATATCAATTACAGTAACATCTTTTAAGCAAGATATTCTAGATTGTGAAGATACCGTGACTAGTTATATGAACAAATTTTAGGCAAAAATAGATGTTTTTAATAAGATAATTATATGTTGCTTTTGGATTTTTCCCAAGCTCCTTCAAAGATTTATATAAAATCAGCCAAAAGCTTGATGATTTGTCAGCAACTGTATACTCTAGGACATTTAGGATCGGTATACAGAGCTGGACTAACAGAGGAACAAAAGGAATGCATTCTTTTGCATTGTGTACAATGTAAACATTGAAATGAATTGAATAATTCAAATGCATGACTCGCAGGACCAGTAATTTTTTAAATTACCATCACTTTGATTTTCAGGTCTTTAAAGGACATTGAATTACATCAACTAGAGTCATGCAAGAAGAATTCACTTATTCTGAATCTGTAAAGAGATAATGAGCTAATTGGCCTAACTGGCTAAGATCCCAACAATATTTAAAAGGCATGAGTACTTTCTTAAATAAACTTAAAAATGGTAGAAAAGTTATTTGCATATATATTTAAAAATTAGAGAGCAGAGCAATAATTTAGTTTTATTTGTAGATGTCGGTTATTGCTACTTGAAACCAAGACTAGTGTTTAATCAGCAAATACCAAGGCACACTGGTATAGAGTAAAAATGTTATCAGAAGTAATTTTGGCTTTTATGAAGTTTACAATATTGTGGAAAGCATAAGGCATTTCACATGAAATTTAATTTATGCAAGACAGTGCAATTGCCAGGTAGAGTTTTAAAAAGATAAATATCTCTGACATGAAACAATAAGATAAAATTGTTTACAGTAAGTATAAGTTCAGTTGGCTACTGAAGGATATGTCAAAGCTGAATGTAATAAGAAGGGTGGTTTGAACAAAGACAAAAGATCAAGCAAATGCTGTACATGTTTGGAATTGGCAAGTAGATATATTTCTCCGAATGTTTGAATATGTGTGATAGAACAGTAAAAATAAGATTGGGTTTGGTTGTGGAGGATATTAAATGCCAGAGATCGAGAAGTATAGATCTTCAACACTGTAGAAATATTTTCACTGGGCTCCTGAGTCAGTACATTCATAAATCAAAATACAAACTTAGTTCTGGATCAATTAAAAAGTGATGAACTTGTTTATCTGACCATAGCTTTTGTTTGTTACACCCCTCTTTTCTTTAACCGGAGAAAACATTGTGAAAAATCAAACTGATGGAAAAATTTTAAACAACTGGTTCAAAACAGTGGTACAAATACCTTCATCAGTCTTAAGACTGAATTCAAGGCTGTAAAAAAGAGTTTTTCACTGTTGAAACACCTCCTGAGATGATTCCTCAACACTGCCCTGTGGTCATGTGGACATTTGTGGTTTTCCTTCCCAGCACCCTTTCCTTTTACTTCACTCCAGTCTCACTTGCTTCTGCGTAGGTGGCTTAGCAGGAGTGCCAATGAGAATGCACTAACCTTCGTGAAGGACACATGATCCAGGATGAAACAGTCCCTGTCCTTGGAACTTAGCAGAGTGCTGAAAACAATAAAACTCGGAGGCAAAATATTCCAATTGGTAGCATCCTAACAAGACTATGCATTAATTTCTGTTACCTAGCCTCCAGGAACTGGTCTACTTTCTGTGCTCTGGGACTCTGCCTCTTCAATTTTCTCCTCACATATCTCCAAGAAATTCATTTTTTGCTCAAGTTTTCCACAGAGAGTTTCCATGGTTCGCAGCTAATGGTACTGACTGGTACCAGGAAACTTTGAATAATGGTTTGGAGATTTTAGTATAGCCTGCTGTTGTTGGTGGGTTATTCTTTGACTCACTACAGTCTTAGGGAGAGTAACAATCTAATTCATTACCTTAAACTGGGAAACTTTTGAAAGTCAAGTGGGCATCATTAAAAATTATGCTGTAACAACAGATGAAAATAAGAACAGGACATAGGTCTTATCCTTACTTAGAGTGTTTTTTGCTTAATGTGTAAAAACCTTCAGATAACTAGCTCTGGTTTGCATTTTGACTTTTTCTTTTTTTTTTTTTTTTTTTTTTTTTTTTGAGATGAAAAGGAATAGGCTGGTCATTAAGCAATCATCTCTTTCTATGAAATTTTGAGTGTGCCACCCTTAAGATTCAGGGATGGTGGTTTGCTGTCTTGGAAATGTATCTAGCTTTATATAGTTCAAGTTTTGTGGACTAAAATAATGTTGCTGAGGCCATTACTATAATGAGGTAATAGAGGATTGGGCATTTCTTTACATTCTACTGAATGATTAGTTTCCTATAATGAATAGAGTCAAAAATAAAAGTAAATAACTGACAAAAACCACCAACAAAGACAAAAAGTCCTGGGTAATCCTCTCCAAGAGACCTCTAAGAATAGTCTCACTGCTGAGATCCTTTTAAATATGATACATGACAACAGGTCAGTAGGATTCATTGTTTTCTTAAGGAATAGAAATTTAATGAACTCTTCATAACAGTAAAGTTAGCTATGCCTACTGTGTGTGTGAATATATATATATATTACATATATATAATCAGTATATATCTATGTGTGTGGATATACTGATCATAATTTTCATATACCTAAGAATCCAATTTACTCAGATATTATATATAATTGATACAATAGTGCAGGGTATACATACACCAAAAAAATAAATAAATAAAAAGAACATACATATAGCTTTTTAATGTAAGGAAAAATTGTAAATGTAACTCAGGAATTCATTTTTTTAGCTATTTTCCACATTAGAGCTTTTAAGCTGACAGTTCTGCTGCCTGGACAGCTTGTTCCCATTTTTATCTGGCTCTTAATTATCTTTCAGGTTTAAGTTTAAATATATTTCCTCAGCAAAGTCTTAGCTACTTGCCCAAATTTAAATCACATACTCTTGACCTTCATTATATCCTTCAATTTCCTTTACTGCAGATATTTGTAATCACATTTATTTATATTATTATTTATTTCAGATCTTTTCAGAAGACTAGAAGATTCTTAGGGCAAAGGTCTTATCTGTTTTGACTGATAAGATGTTCATTGAAATGAATGAAACTCTAGTTTATTTCTAAAACTGCCTAATTTTCTTGGTCATATCTTGATTCTGTATCAAGAACACATAAATAAGATGGTGTAATACACAGTCTTCTATGTGATTAAATTTCCTCCAGAAAGAAATTTACATAGTTCCTAAGTACTATCATCACTGTGGTACCTATATGTCATATAAGCAATATATAATTCCTCTTCAATCAGAATAGTAGACATGGCGTGAGAAAATTACAAGAATTCAAACCTACCCCTTATCATCTGATAAGTAAAGACAGGGCAAACTTTAGTGTTATTGGGACAATTAAAAACATGTGTAATATAATGTGACCTGAAAATATAATCAATGATGCTACCAAAAAATGTATGAACTCTGAATTCCTCCAAAATTATTGGGGAAAAATGTGTTATTTGCAAAATAAGTTTTACACAGACTGATTTTCTCTTTAATGCATCTTAAAGAAAGGTTACTTGGGTGGTTGTTTGCAAACAGTCACCCTTTACAAATATTCACTGCCATTGTGGGAGATCCAAGTAAATCTAGTGAGACTATTACACCTTTGCTTACTTCATATTATGGTAAAAAAATTACAAAAATCTACCACTTCCTTACATACTAACAATGAAACTTCAGAAAAAGAAATTTAAAAAAACAATTCCCTTTGCATTTGCAACTGAAAGAATAAAATATACAGGAATAAACTTAACCAAGAATGTGAAGGACCTATATATTAAAAACTACAAGCATTATTAAGAGATTGAAAAAGAATGAAATGAAAAGATACTCCATACTTATGGATTACAAGAATCAGCATAGTTAAAATGAACATATTACCCAAAGCAATATACAGATTTAATGCAATCCCCATCAAAATCCCAATGTCATTTTTTTTTTTTAAGAAATAGAACAAAAGAGTCATCAGAGTTCTACAGGCCATAAAAGACCATGAATAGCCAAAGTAATCCTCAGAAAAAGAGAATGAAGCCAAAGATATCACACTAGCTGACTTCAAATTATACTCCAGAGCTATGGTAACCAAAACAGCATAGTATTTGCAGAAAACCAGACACACAGATCAATGGAACAGAAGTGTGAGCCCAGAAATAAAACCACACATATATGAGCAAATAATTTTTGACAAAGGAGCCAAAAGCAAATGGAGAAAAGAAAGCCTCTTCCATACACAGTCCTGGGAAAATTTGAAAGCAACAGGCAAATGAATAAAACTAGATTACAGTTTGCCCCTGCTTACAAAAATTAATTTACAATAGATCAAAGACCTAAATTTAAAATCTGAGACAATAAATTGCATAGAAGAAAACATAGGTACTAAACCTATGGACCTTGGTTGTAAAGGACGTTTTATGAATTTGACATGAAAAGCAAGGGAAGTAAAGACAAAAATAAACAAATGGAACTATATCAATAAAAAGCTTATGCACAGCAAAAGAAACCAACAATAAAACAAAAAGCAACCAGGTGAATGGGAGATGATAGTTGCAAAAAAACAGCTCCGACACAAGGGTCAATATCCAAAACATATAAAGAACTCATGCACTTAACACCAAACAAACAAACAATCCAATTAAAAATTGGGCAGAGGTCTCCCTGGCTGATGTGGTTTAGTCAATTGAGCACCAGCCTGTGAACCAAAAGGTTGCCAGTTCAATTCCCAGTCAGGGCACATGCCCAGAGTGTAGGCCAGGTCCCTTTGCATCTCTCTAAAAATAAATAAATAAATAAATTTTAAAATAAAAATTAGCAGAGGACATGAACAGACACCTCTCCCAAGAAGACATACAAATGGTCAACAGATACATGAAAGGATGTTCAGCTTCACTAGACTAGCTATTAGGGAAATGCAAATGAAAACCACAAGGAGATACCAGCTCATACCTGTTCGAATGGCTATTATCATAAGATGGTAATAAAAGCAAGTTTGTGGAGAATAATGAACCCTCCTTCACTGCTAGTGAAAATGTAAACTGGTACAGTCACTATAGCAACCAGTATGGCACTTCCCCCAAAAATTAAGAATAGAGTTACTAAATGACCCAGCAATCCCTCTTCTGGTTATCTACTTGAAAGATTCAAAAACATTTATTTGCAATGATAAGTGCACCATGTTCACCTCAGTATTACTCACAGTGGCCAGGACAAGGATACAACCAAAATGCTCTTCGATAGAGGACTGAAAAAAGAAGATATGGTACATATATACTACAGAATACTACTCAGCCATAGAAAATATGAAATACTGCCATTTGCGACAACATAGCTGGACCTTGAGAATATTATGCTAAGTGAAATAAGTCAGTCAGAAGAAGCTAAGAACCATACAGTTTTACTCATATGTGGAATATAAAACTTAAACTCATAGACACAAACAGCAGTATGGTGGTTACCAGAGGGAAGGGGTTGTGGGATAGTAGTAAAAGGAAAAAGGGGCCAAATATATGGGGATAGAAGACAATTTGACTTTGTGGGGGGGGCACATGATTTGATATACAGATCATATACCATATAAATGTACATTTGACACCTATATAACCCTATTGACCAACATCACTCCAATAAATGTAATGAAAAATACCCAGTATCATATTAACATAAATGATTGAACTTCAGAACAAAAAAAAATTGAGTTTCTAATTCTTTAGCTATTTTGTAGAACACTAAAATATATTTTAAATTTCCAGTTAAGATTAGTAAAATGTATGACCTAGCCTTCTTTTGACAAGTCTATAATATTTTACCATTTTGTCATGAGTTTAAATTTGATTTGAAAATAAGGAACATTCAGAAGAGCATAAATCACTTCTTTAGAGCATACTTTGTAGTTGTAAAACACTCAACAAAATATTTAAGTAGAAAGGAGGAAGTGGATGGGACAATCCATACTTGAGTCCTTAATCTATTAAATCTATTAATATCATAAAGACAGTAAAATAAATCCATTTATTTCTATGACTGTAAGCATGTACTTTAGTATAAACTGAAAACTGCTATGTACGAATTTAGGAACATGTAACATTGTGCTATAAAACAAATGTTTAAGAAAGTAGAGGCTGCTTTGAAATAACTAAATGGGATAGTGCAGTACTGGCATCACGCCACTAGAGGGTAAAATGAAGAGCACACGCATAATTTCATATGAAAATAGTTTCTCGGAAGACTTCATTTACATGATATATGACAATTTATTATAATTAAAAATACTACTTATATTCATATAATTTTATTAGAAGAAAATAATCATACTTATACTTTGTGGCCATTTATAAACACAGATGATTTGATGATTAGATTTCCTAGGTCTTTACTGTGACAAACATTTTGCTACCTATTTTAAAGAGATTTATTTGAAAACAAACCAAAAGCTAAAACTACATTATATTTTAGTTATTATAATTTTTATCACTTAAATAAATCCAGTAGATTTAATTCAACCTAATAAACCAATACTTACTTTACACGTACAAATTTGTTCCTGAAGCATGACCACACACTTGAGATAAAAGAGAAATGTGGCAATACACTCGCAAAAAAATGTTTAGATTGATTAGAATCTACAATAACTCAAAATTCACCTTTCATGTATTAAAAAGTCTATCTTCTTTCAAGTATCTCCATTTTAGACAAAAATTAATTTAAATCCACATAAGTATTTGCAGCTACATACCATTTAGGTTTTTATTTTTTTAATTTTAACCTGAAAGTGCTGTTGGAAAATAAATAATCTTCTGAGTCTATGGTTGCTTTTCAAATTTTACAAGTACTAATTTCCTACACTCCTTGTTATTGTGCCGGATGATGAACATGATGGTGATAATGGCTAACATTACTGAACCAGGCACTCTTCAGAGTCCATAACAGCCTCATTAAATGTACCCCAAACTATTTTGACTGTGTAATATGAAGGAACAAATCCAGGGCTCAAAACAAACCTATGGCGTAGGTACAATTATTATTTCAAGTCTATGGAAAAAGTGTGACAGGACGTAACTGAACGGTAGCCATCCTTAGATAACAGTTATCTCAAGGCGGCATGCTAACCCCTGCATTCTGCTTCTGTAAGGCCGCTTCCCACCAGTGACTGAACACCTCCCTTCTCCTGCTTCTGCCTTTGCAGCAAAAGTATAAGCAAGCCTCCGCCTGAGCTCGGTGCCCAGAATTTGGAGACTGCCTCCTCTGGGTCCACATGCTTGAATAAAGCCCCACTTCGTAAACCCTGAAGCTGTCTGAGTCGCCTTTCCTGTAACAAAAGAAACTAAGAAACAGAGAATTTTAGTAACTTGCTCAAAAACTCATGCCTGTAAGTGCAAGGGCCAGGATTTTAAGTCAGGCAGTTGAACAGCTTACACATTGACAGCTTTTTAGTTTAAATTATATACATTATTTAAATTTTTTATACTTGACCCTTAAACAATGCAGGAGTCAGGGAACTGACCCCCAGCACAATAAAAAATGTAACTTTTTATACCCCCAAAACTTTGCTGTTCCTTGGTATCTGTGGGGGATTTGTTCCAGAGTCCCCTTCCATATACAGAAACCAAAATCCACACATACTCAAGTCCTCTACATATATTGATGTAGATTAATGCATACAGTTAGCCCTTGCATCTGCCATCTCCCATCTGGATTGAAAACAGTACAGATATTTATTTTAAAATTTTGTGTATAAGTGGACTTCAGCAGTTCGAACTTGTGTTGTCCAAAGTTCCATAGTAATTTGAGTTCTGCTACCTGGAAGCAACAGATTATTAAAAGTCATCAAGGCTTTTCACTTTTGGCTAAGAGGTAGCCTAGGTGCAACTTTCTTTGTTAGTTCAGAATGCAGGTTCATCTGACACCAATTGGCTCCACCACGCCCTCACCTGAACCCCTAAGAGGTCAAAGTCATATACCTGAGACGTACCATTGAGGAAGTTGGTGTCGTGTCTGCCCTGGCCCTCAAGATCTGCTCTTGGGGTCTGTCTCCTAAAAGGGTTAGTGATGACATCACCAAAGCAATGGGTGATTGAAAGAGTCTGAGGGTTACAGTGAAACTGACCATTCAGAACAGACAGACCCAGATTGAGGTAGTAACTTCTACCTCTGCCCTGATCATCAAAGCCCTCAGAGAACCAGCAAAGGACAGAAAGAATTAAAAAAAAAAAAAAAACAACATTAAACACAGTGGAAGGAAATATTACCTTTTTTAAAAAATCCTCACCCAAAGATATTTTTTTCTTCATTGCTTTTAGTGAGAGAGGAAGTGGGAGAGAGAGAAAGGAAAACATTGATGTGAGAGAGAAATATCAATTGGCTGCCTTCTCATAGTTGCCCTGGCTGGGATCCAACCCACAACCTGGGTGTGTGCCCTGACTGGGAATTGAACACATGACCCTTTGGTTTATGGGATGGCACTCCAACCAACTGAACTATATCAGCCAGGGTGGAAATATTACTTTTGATGAGCTTGTCAACAATGACCTATAGATGCCACACTAATCTTTAGCTAGAAAACTCTCTGGAACCATCAAAGACATCCTGGGCTGCAATGTTGATGGTCACCACCCTCATGCCATCATAGGGGACATCAGGGGTAGTGCAGTGTGATGCCCTGCTAGCTAAGAACTACAAAGGAAAATATTTCAACTGAAGGTCATTGACAACTGAAAAAAGAAAGTCAAGTTCTCATCCATTGCCATGCAATTGTGAAATTTACACCTTCTGGGGGTTGTTATTCATTTTTATATCTTAAATTCATATGATTTTAAAAGTTCTCAACAATATATCTAAAAATCATGTTTCCTAAATTAGCAAGACATATTTTCAATTTCATGCCTAAATGATGCATAAACTGTTGCTCCAGGCCTCAAAAGAACTAATATTTTTCTTAGTTTTCACATTTGTTTTTACTTTTCTACAAAGGCCATATTAGTATATGTTTAAATTATTAATTATCATCAATATTGATTTAATATTTAATATTTAATGAACATTACTATAGATTCTTTGCCTGTCTTTTTCCTTTTTATGTAATAATAGTAATGTTGATAATGGTGAAAGTATTCATGTGATAACATGATACTGAGGCTGTTTTCTGGTATAAAAAACACCTAATAAATTTAGTGTCAAAGATGTGGATTCTGTTTAAGTGAATAGGGATCCACTCAAGCGATAGCAAACACGTGACAGCTTTCTTAACTTCAGGGTTTCTTTTTTTTACTTGAAAACTGAAGATGATTCCAAATACAGTAGACCATCACAAAGTTTCCTAAAAATAAAAAATAATATATTAGACAACATTTAGTGAATTAAAAAGCATGCAACAGTGTGTTTATTATCATTGCTATAGTTAATGTTATCTCAACATCCAAGATCAACAAACAGATCAGGAATTGAAGCAGAGCACAGGCAGCTTATAATAAGTGCACAGAATAATCAAGCAATTCAAAAGTTACTATTAAAGAAGGTAAGTTTTAATTAAATGCCTAAATGTATTTTTGCTAAAAACAAAATAGCTTATAGTTGAGTTCTATGAACTGTTATAGTCCATGAAAGAAGGTAAAAGGGGATAAGGTTTGAAAAGGTGGTTAGATTCCAATTATGGAGTGTTTTGAATGTCTGAGACATTTGCCCTTGGTTTAAGAAGAAACTAGCTCACTGAATGTTTTCCAACACAATAATGATATGAGAATTGTAATTTAAGAAAATTAATTTTATAGCAGTGTTTAGGGCAGACTAGTTAGGTAAGACTTGAAAAGAATGCTAATTATAATATGGTAGGAAACGGATATAGAATATATATATGTGTAAAGTACAGATCATAACTTTAATAATTTGCTTCAAAATCAGAAAGACTTAATAATGGTAGGTGAATTGAGTAAAACAGATAATCTAAATATTGTCTACATTCTAGTTTATTGCAAATAACTTAAGCCAAGTTTAAAAGCAGGTTGTTTGGAGAAGTTAAATGATCTATCAAAAGATCCTACTAAGTTGCAAACAGATTTGCTAATATAACTTTCTACCTTCCATTTTAGTGAATTCTTTTGATAGTTTAAGTTTGAGCCCTGACCAGGGTGGCTCAGTGGGGCATCATCCTGCAAAGCAAAAGGTCACTGGTTTGATTCCCCGTCAGGGCACTTGCCTGGGTTGCAGGCCTGGTCTCCGGTTGGGGCACATGTGAGAGGCAATGGATGGATGTTTCTCTCATACATAAGTGCTGCTCTCCCTTTATTTCTTTCTTCCTTCCCCTCTATCTAAGAATAAATAAATAAAATAGTTTTTAAAAGTTTGAAAAATCACATCAATTTTCATAAGTGAGTAACAAGGGATATATATTTATCCATTTATCAATATTGTAGAAATTCGATTTGCTATAATTTCACAATATAATATTAGTTAACCTTTATTAACTTCAGTATAAGAATGGCCCATAATACCAAGAGAGATAAACATATACATGTGGATATACATACATATATAACCTTTTAGTGGGAATGCGGTGGATGGACAATTATATTTATGATGGTGTGATGGGACTATAATGGCACAAAACAAACATGAGTGAATCACAGCAGCTGGGAAGAGAGCAAAGGCATAAATATGGAAGCAACGGGACGAGATATCCCTAGAGAACACAAGATGAGCAACATCGAGGTGTTTTTACTTATTTTTGGTAATGAAGAAGTGAAAAGCTGGCAGACTATCTTGGAGGGAGGAACCAAAACACAACCAGGAGAGCAGGGTCACTTATCCCCGGAATCCAAACGTAAGTGAACAAACAAAACAGGAGCAGACTTACAGACACAGAGAACAAACTGTGGTTGGCAGTAAGGTTTGGGGGGACGTGTGAAATAAGCGAAGGGAAATTAAACGGAGCACACTTCCATGATCAAATAAGTCACATGGAAGTAACAAACAGCATGGAGAAAATAGCTGATAATACTGTGCTAACTTGGTATGATAATAGAAGGTAACTAGACTGTAAACGGTGATCGCTTTGTAATTTATATAAATACCAAATCACTATGTTGTACATCTGAAACAAATATAATATTTTAAGTCAATTATACATGGATGAATGACTGAATGAATGCAAGAGATATTACAAGATCAACAAAACAGAATGAGAAGCTTTTGAATTGCTTACACAGAAGAAGGGCAAGATAGAACGCCACTTTTTGTCATAGCTTTTAAAACATAAGGGAAATGTATATGGCTACCCTACAGAGACTCGCTTTAATTGGCTTCATGAGAAATTCATTTTGGTTTGTTTGTCTCTTCATGAGTAATTGAGCTGCATCTAAATTTAGCTGTGCTGTGAAACTGAATCCCACTTATTAAATGATAAGTGGCATCTATTGGCAAATTTAGGAATAAGCGTGTTAATATACTCAATCTCTGTTAGATGCAACATGACAATTTTTTCTGCATATTTTTTGAAAGATCAGCTGTTCATACAAATAAGATGAATTCAAGTTATGTTACTTTATGTAAGACAATTTTTCTGTTTACCAATGAAATTTTAGCAATACAAATTAGAATATATTTAAAAGTCTGTGAACCTAGGAAACACGACAAATGGTCTTAACTAGCAATAAGATATAATGCTAATGCTAATTTAAAGAAAAAATAAATGTCCTTGTCATAGCAGCTGTTAACTTCTGTGCTCAGACTTCATGCTGTTGCTTCTCATTTAAACATAGAAGTGACTGATGTCAGTAAAAATAGTTCTCAGTGTTTAGCTGGCAGTGGATAAACTTTCTAGTTACCAGCCAAATACCAAGAACTTGCTAGATAATATTTCTGTTGCTGATTAGACAGGGTAGCTTCAGAGTTCTGTACTTAGAGTAAAATCAGCAGCTCATTGGAGTTGATTTAAAATAAAATTCTCAAGATTGGTTAGAGGTAGTAATCAATCATTCTTAAAAATCAAGCTGGCTCTACAAACAGCACCATAAACATGATTACTCATCAAGGAAAAAATGAAATTGAAGTTTATTTGCACACTTTTCAGTGGGTTCCAAAGAGGAATTATAATAAACTGTAAAGGATTAAATAAAAGATTGTTATTGTACTTAAATATAAGTGTAAATTTTAAATGTGTGCATTCTCTGCAGAAAAAATTTAAGAGAAAAAATTAGACCAAATCAGAACTGATTTATGGTCTTTTAAAACATCTTGTATCTTTCATTGCCAAAGGAGTTTTATTCTATGTCTATATATATCTAAAAGGATGATGTAAAGAAAAAATTATGTGCGTGAATATCAAACATCTCAGCTTTTATCCTAAATAATCACAAGTTTGATTTATTGTCTCCATTGACCAGCCCAAGGGACTAATTTAAGGAATAAATGAATGCTGAAATGGTAACAATACACAATGCTCCTTATTTGTTGATGACTTTCTCATAACACCTTAGCCAGTAGAATTTTTTTAATTAGCAGAATTATGAAAATCCAGTTTTGGGTTTTTGTTTTTTAAGTAGAATTTGCTACCAACAGTAGGCCATAAGAGACTGGGGAACCTTAGCTATAAACTTCACCCTTTTTGTTTCACTTGCCTGTCATATTTTTCTCCTTTTCAGTATATATTAGTTTTCAAAAAATTCCTCCTTCTTGGTATTCAGAGATTAACAGGGAATAGAACAAAGGAAAACACATATATAAACCACTGTAGAAGAAAAAATTATCTGGCAACCAAATGTCTAAATTTAATCCCAGTATTATAATTAACAAAAGCAAGTTTCTTAACATATCTGAGTTTTTGTTTCTTCATATGCAAAATTAGGAGTTAGAAATTACACTCTCTGAGGTTCTTTTAGCTGTATGATGTATTATTCTGAGAGTGTGAGAAAGGATAAAATAAGTCATATATTATTGAAGCAATATTCATTACCACAGCATGACAGCACTTTTTTCTTCACAGAAACTAGTGAGTCGATTACAAAACATCATAATCTCACTTACTACATTTCTAGTTCAGGAAAAAAGTAGAATATAAACCGTAAGATTTGGTAAAATCTGTGGAGAGATTTAGAAATGCTTTTATAAGATACATGCTATGTTTGTTCAAGATACTTCATTTATTAAATGTTTATAAGTAACAACTCTTTTTCTTAGATTTATTTATTTATTTATTTTTAGAGAGGGAAGGGAGGGAGAAAGAGAGAGAGAGAAACATCAATGTGTGGTTGCTGGGGGCCATGGCCTGCAACCCAGGTATGTGCCCTGACTGGGAATCGAACCTGCGATGCTTTGGTTTGCAGCCCGTGCTCAATCCACTGAGCTATGCCAGCCAGGGCAACAACTCTTTTTCTAATGGAAATAGCAGTCAAATCATTTAGTTAAGTCCTGAAAGTACAGTTTGTATAAATTGTGATAGTGCAAAAACTGTGTAAAATGGAAGACTTACTGTGAGCCAAATATTACAATCTGAAAAGAAAGAAATCATTGTTTTCATTATCTTTAGGGTTGATTACTGAGATTCATCAAGTACTGTGAAGGACGGGGAATTATTCCATACTTGCATGCTGACATGTTGCCCCTCCGTAGTTTCATGGTTGCTGACAAAAGACATGAGACTCCTGGGTCAAAGACAAAGGACTTTATTTCTTATTGTATTAGCTGATGCCGCAGTGTCAACATTTAAGTCAACATTCTAGTTCCACAGGGAATTTGAAGAGGGGTAGATGTTACCCATGCATATAGTGGGCTACAGTATTGGAGAGGAAACCTGAGCTTAGGGAACAAATCCTTCATAATGGACGGTAAGTCTGACTCACCTCTTTCCCAGAATAAGATACGATATTTATTTAAACGCAACAGTAAACAAACATGCTTTTTGCTCCCGAGGGAGACAGTCTTCATCATTAGATTGTTTCCTATACAAACATCTTTGGGAAGACAGACTGGAACAAAGGCCATCAGTTCCTGCACTAGCAAGTTGCACAGAAATCCAAGGAACCTGTGGAGAATTACTCCCAACACTATGTTAAAGCAAGTGGTTTAAGAATGGCTAATAATTAAGTGTTCATTAAAATGAAACATTTATCATGTTATAACAAAACTGTTTACAATAGATATCAGTCACAGTGGGAGTTTGGGACAACAGTAAAATGGAAAATAAGGCTAACCAGAATATTTTAACTCAACAACTCTTAGTGGGCAGTTGACTGTGTTAAAGGCTATATTATCAAGGCATCAACAACCCCCATTTTACTGAAGTCATTGGTATGCCAAATCCTTCTCTCACTCTGACACTCTGCAGCACTGACAAAGCTGACTACCTCTAAATCCTGAAGGACTTCCTTCTATGATTTTTGAGATGCCACAATATCTTGATTTTGTTTTACCCTATTAATAATTCCTCTCTAGGCTACTTTGCTAAACTTTACTCATATGACAAAAGTGTACATTTTTGTGTGCCTTTGGATAAATGTTCTAGCCCTCTTCTACATCAAATTTTTTTCCAGGTGATGTCATTCAGTCCCACAAATTAAACTCTGATCTCTATCAGAATTGCCTAAATCATATGTCCCACTAAGGAACCTATCCAGATCTCTAGGCTCATATATCTGAATCTCTATTCATATTTCTACTAAGATATAACTGTCATGAAATAGGTCCAACAGGTCCAGAAAAGCACTCTCAGTTTCCCATAACTCAACAAGATCAGTTTCTCCTTAAGAATTCCCCACAAATGTCAATTCATTTGCTCATGCCTCAGACTCAGAAGTAATGTTTATTTTCTCTCTTTCCCATATCCTTGACAAACAATCCATTAGTCAGTCATGCCAGCATTACACCAATATAAATCCGGCATCTGTGCCTTCTCACCATCTTTAATACATTACTGCTGTCCTAGCTATTATGATTTTTTGCTTGTTCTATAACATTAGCTTCTTAAATGATTTGCTCTTGCCTTAATAGCAGCCAGAATGAACATTTTAAGTGGCTTAGTAATTTCCGAGGCTTAAGAATCTTGCAATGACTTTCAACTTTCAATAGAAACAAAACAACTCTTACAGTGTGGCCTACAAGGCCCTGTGGCTTTAGTTAAAGCTTACTTCTTGGTCCTCTTATCATGACACTTTCTAAGATACTCTCTGAACTTCAGTCACACTGTCTTTCTTATGTTCCTCAAGCACATCAAACTTTTTCTCATCTTGGATCCATTTCACTTTGCCTGGAATACTCTTCCCCTGATTTCCACATGGCTGTGTCTTTCTCGTCAGTCACATCTTCAATTTTATCTCAGGTGATGGGGAGCGGTGAGGGTGGGGTGATGGAGATAACTGTACTTGAACAACAACAACAAAAACCTACAAAAAATAAAATATATTAAAAAAATTTATCTCAGAGAGAGTTCTCAGAGTTCCCACTCCTACCAAACCAGTCCCTCAATACAGCAGACACTTTTGTGGGTTGCTATACAGTCATTCTTCTTTGATAACAGAATACTGATTTTATTCACATCCCCTAGAACAGAATCTTTAAGGGATACTAGACCTTTCCCAGACCCACAGCATGACTCTTGGTTATTTTAAGGCAATCAGGATTATCTCAGATTATTGCCAGTTAATCATTTTAGCCATAAGCCTATCATATACATTTAGAGGAAGCTTTGGATGGGAAGCAAGTCATTGCAATTCTAAGAAAATTTGTCTCTAAAAAAAAATGCCCCATTTTACTACCCTATGGTATTTGACACTTGAGAATCTCTCTGCTATTTTGGAGTCCTTAGTTTATCCAGGCAAAAAAGGAGTGGTCAAACACATGCGGAAAATGACAAAGAAGAAAGGATTTCTGTAAATGACAAGGATACTGAGCCCTTGAATTAATCATCCTGGAGCTTTTCTAGCACCTGACATCATTTTATATGAGATAATGGATGCACTTACTGAGCAAAATTTTAGTTTATTTATTTTTTCTGTAACTTGTGATATGAAGCATCCTCTTTGCTATACTAGATATCCCACTGTCCTATTTTTTTCTTCCTAGAAGTTTTCTCAGTGAGGAAAGTTCTAGAAAGTACCTGAGACCAGGCACCTCAACTCAACTGTCTTTTTCGTCCCTATTTATATAGCACCCAGGATAGTGCCTTGACTACACTAGTTACTCAATAAATATAAAGTTAAAGAATAAGTGAGCAAAATAAAATCAATGTCCAATGGAGCTTATAATATAGTAAAAGGAATAAAATTATTTCACACATACTCACACATATAATAGGTATAATAATCTTTTGACATATGTTAATATGTTTTATCTTTCTATGCTATGTAATATTCTTCCAATCAACAATTTGTGCATTTGGGAAGTAAGCAGGGTGGAAATTAGGGGTGGTAAGAAAGAAAAAGAAATAACTGTTCATCTTTAAAAAATGAAAGTAAAACTTTGGGTGGTATCTTGTGAGACAACTGTCTAAACTCCAGGTGATTTTGAAAAAGAAAAAGATTTTCTAAGTTTTTTAAACTTTCACCAGCATACTAAGATTTTAGCCCTCCTAGCTACAGTGTTTAGATCTTCAGTAAGGTAGAGAAACATAAAAAAAGTGACTCTTACCACCTATGGAAGAAGATAGGTTAGAAAGGTTTCTAGATTGGAAGCCAGAAAAAAAGCTAAGAAAAAAAAAAAGGAAAAATAATTTCCCTTTCCCTATGAGCTTGTGTGAGTGTAAAGAACAATGTAGACGTATCAAAATAATATCAGATGAAACTTAAAATATTTGGAGTTAGTAGCTCATTTCCCTGGATAGATTATAGAAGAGACTGAAAGATTATTGGAGAAGTCTTCTGTGTGATCCATCTCAAGCAGTGAAGGAAGGAGGTGCCTAAATGGAGGAACCCCTGGGCAAAGAAAGACTGCACAAGAGGGAGACACTTAGACATCTTTCACAATGCCAGTGCAAATGCTTGGAATGAAGAGCTTTAGAAAGTGTGAATAAGATGACAAAGTGTCAGAGCCTGTCTCAGTAGAAACATGTCATAAACAACCCCAACACAGTGGAAGCTAGTAGGGATCCAGCAGACAGTAAATAAATCTGAGTATACACTATCTCTTGCCACAAATGTTTATCTGTAGTCTAAACCTCACCTTTGAACCCTAACAAGCATACCCAGTTACCTGCTCAACATTTTTACTTGGCAAGACAAATGGGGATCTTAAAATTAGCATATGGCCCCCCAAATTAGCATATCTAAAACAGAAATCTTGTTATATTTCTTACCCCAAACAGGTTCCCCTCTATCTTTTTTATTTCAGTAAGTGTTCACCTTACCTAATTGTTCAGCTTAAAATTTTCAACATCAACCTTGACTCTACTCTTAAAGTAATACTCAATTTTAAAGCCATCAGCAAGTCTGACCATCTGTAAGTCCAAAATACTATCAAAATCTGGTTGCTTTCCACCCATTTCCACTACTGCCACTTTAAGCCATTATTATCTTTTGCCTGGGTAATTCTAATAGTCTTTTAACTGATGCCCCTGATTTTAGTTTTGCCAACTTTAAATATATTCTGTACACACACACCTGTCTATATGGTACTTTCAAGATATATGTCATATTCTCTCTATTGCTTAAACCCTACAATAATTTACAATGTACTCACAATACTATCATCCCTCATTGTAGTTTAGCAGGCTCCACTTCATCATTTCTGGGTAGTTCACTGATGCTCTCACCAAATGCTGCTCACTATTCTACAGTCTCACTGGCTTCATGATTATTCTTCCTCCAAAAACTGTTTTGGCAGTTGTCTTAGTAGCACCTGCATTAGGGCCTAACAACCTACAGCATGGAATCCTTTTCCCTTTGGTAACCCGATAGCTTGTTCCTTCGCTTCATTATGTCTTTGATTGAATATCCTTTCATCAGCAAGCTCCTTTATGGCCACAATCGAAGGCAAACATCTACTTTTCCTATCCTAATCCCAAAGCCTGTTCTTTACACTTTCACTGCCAACGAGGTCCCACTACAGAAAATATAACAACATTTAGACAATAAAAGATTATTTAAAACATGCTAATAGGTCATCATAGGAGCCAAATGAAAGAGAAGTCATTTTCAATGGATGAAATCAGAAAAATCTTTATGAAGTAATTGGCATATAAGATAGATCTTGATCAATGCATGCGGTTTATTAGGACCCAGTCAGAACCTGAAAACCAATCAGATGTAAACAATTGCAAATATGATGAGAAGATACCACATGTCCAATTTCTAGGATACTGGGTTCTGTTATCAAAAGACAGGTTTAGACTGGAATTGGAAGATGAGAAAAGGCAAAGTGACAAAAAGTCCTAGAAGCACCAATGCAGGAATATGGGGGTCAAGGGACACTTTTTCTGTATTTTGCAAGGCTTTGGTGCCTAGAATATGATTACTTGGTATATGAGAAAATGTAATAATCCAATTTATAGATTTACACAGGAAAAATATATAGATTTGAGGCTGGCTTGAAGTTAATATTCTCAGTTTTTGTGCTTTGACAACATTTCCTCTGCCAGGGAACAGAGAGGTTTCCAGGACCTAGGGTAGCCTGAATCTAGACAACAAGGCTAAGTATCTTGGTCTGCTCAAGCTGGCTGTAGACTGAATTGTGTCCTTCCGCAATCATATGTTGAAGTTCTATTCACCTATGTGACTATATGGGAGATAGAGTCTTTAAGGAGGTAACTAAGGTTAAATGAGTTCATAAGTGTGAAGCCCTAATCCAATAGGACTGGTGTCCTGTATGGAGAGATACCAGATTTCTCTCTCCATGTGAGAGCATAGCAAGAAGTTTCCTTTCTGCAAGCCAGGAGGAGAGATGTTATCAGAACCACACCCTGACCTAAACTTCAGCCTCCAGAACTGTGAGAAAATAAATTTCTGTTGTTTGAGCTACCCAGTGTATAATATTAGGTTAGCCAAAAAATTTATTTGATTTATTTTCCATAAAATGGCTTCAGTAGCTCTTAATTGTCTTTAACTTCTTTTGAAATAATTTTGTTAGATTGTATTGTGACAGCTGTCATATCACAGTACAGTTAAAAACAATTTATCAAAATTGGTAAATTTTTATATAGCCATTTTAATATAAGAGATGAAAGAAAATATGCAACATTTTTGGCATTTCAAGAGGTAAATGCTTTGTTATTTCAAGAGGCAAAAATGCAACTGAAACACACACACAAAAAGATTTGCGCAGTGTGTAGAGAAGGTGCTGTGACTGACTGAACGTGTCAAAAGTGCTTTGTGATGTTTTGTGCTGGAGGTTTCTCACTGGATGATGCTGTATGGTCAGACAGACCAGTTGCAACTGATAGAAATGACATTAATTGAAAACAATGATAACAATGAAAACAATGATAATGATAACAATTAATGTTATATTATGTGGGAGACACCTGATGTACCCAAAATATCTAAATCAATAAACTAATTGGTGAAAATTAAAAATGTGTCTTTTATTTTACAGACAAAAAAACACAGGTGGACTTTTGGCCAACCCAATATTTTGTTATGGCAGCCCAAACTTACCAATACATAAAAACAGTCAGAAGTCTGATTTCATGATTATCCACATGCCAAAATAACCAGACAAGAGTGAATTCCAGAATTATCTTGTAAAAAATTCCCTAGAAATAAGGCAGTTCTGAGAGATAGTGACACAGCCTTTCCATCGGTGGCCTTCCTGCCCTCTGGTCATGCCTCTCCTCTCTGGTACAGAGGGGCAACTCACTGTGCCAGCCTGGTCACGGCATTGGTTTGCTCTTCAATAGCAGCTCATCATCTATGGCATCAAGTTCATACTAATTCTGACAAACAAGATCCTTCATAATTTGTGGTGTTCTTTTGATTCATTTTTTTTTTGCCACTACCACCAACATTCTAATTTTTAGCCCTAAAGGAACTATCTCACATTTTCTATGTTGCCATGGTGTCTGCACAACTGTAAGCTTTATATTCTGCCTGGGAAATGTTCTCTCCTTCCAAATCCTCCTTGTCCATTTTTTAAAACAATTACTCATTCTTCAAATTCTGGCTAAAATTTTGCCTTCTTTCCTAATCCCAGAGTCATGTTGAACATTCATCTATTGTATATAAACGATTGCCATATCTATTGCATATACAAGGTTAGTCCAGAAAAAGTCCAACCATTGTTAATATATAGAGAACAGTTTGCACGACATCAATGTAATTTGGTAGCCAAGGAGAGTGAACTGAAATGCGCACGCATGAACAATGATGACTTTACTGCACTAGTCAGTGGGAGCAGTAGAAGCTGTTGAGTGAGCATGTGTACTGTGTGGCTGTCAGATTCAATATGACTGAGCAAGTAAAGCAATGAACTACATCAAATGTTGCATTAAACTTGAACATTCCTCCACAGAAACTATTTGGGTGAATCAGAAGGCCACAGTTATGGGCAACTGGTCATTGACAGCTTCATTATGACAATGCATCCACTCACGCATCACGTCTCATGCAGAGTTTTTGAACAAAACATCAAATCACCTTACTGACTTAGCACCTCTAAAGCCCAGATTTGGCAACCTGTGTGACTTCAGGCTTTTCCTAAAACTAAAATCACCTTTGAAAGGGAAGAGATTTCAGATCATCAATGAGATTCAGGAAAATACGATAGGACAGCTGATGGAAATTGGGAGAACTGTGTGAGATTCCAAGGTGCCTACATTGAAGGGAATTGAGGCATCATTGTCCTTTGTACAACATTTCTTGTATCTTGTGTCTTCTTCAAAAATGTCTCTATTTTTCATATTACATGGCTGGATACCTTCTGGGCAGGTCTCATATATGCTTTTCTATACTGGACCTATTTGAGCCTCAACATGTCACATGCTATTTACTTGGCTTTGGACAACTCCCTATCGCTCCCTCCATCTCTCTCTTTTCTTGTGCTTCTCTCTTTTGTTAGTGCAATTCCTGTTCATCCTTGGCCTAAACTTCTTTTGGAAAACTTTGTCAGTCTCTTAAAATTAACTGGTGTCTGTAAATACCCTCATCATTTTCATTGCACCTTGATTGCATTGTTTTTATTTATTTGCTATTTCTCTCTCTCCAGAATAATAAATGAATATCATCTATCTGCTAGAACTGTCCTGTCCGAACGAAGCAGCAACCACTAACCACATGCAACTAATGACCTCTTGAAATGTGGCTAGTGCAAATTGAGTTGTGCTGTAAAGGTAAAATATGCACTGGCTTTTGAAAATAGAACCAAAAAGAATATACAAAGGATTACAATAAAAGTTTTTATATTGACTACCTTTTGAAATACTAACATCTTGACTATATTGAGATAAATGCAGTATGTTGTTACATTTATTTTATGTTTTTGTTTTATTCTTTTTACCTGGTCGCTAGCAAATGTAAATTTTTCATAGACGGCACACATATATTTCTATTAAATAACACTATACTACTTCATGGTCTTCAGAAGCAGAGAAAACATATGTTATTTATTTTCTACCTATCACAGTATGGCCCCAAACTATGTTTTGAGTGAATAAATTGATAGGTGGTAAATAGTGAGTGAAAATAGCTGTATTATTTAATTAGCAACAAGAAGTTTGGACAGATTCTTTGTTACTAATTTATCAAAGTGATCTTAGATTCATCATGAAAATGTTCTTTTTTGTATGCTTATAAAATGGAATAAATAAGGGGAAAAACAAGCTTGAAAACCTAATGATGGGAAAGTTCTTACCCTAAAAGAAATATATATCCTGATTTTCTTTAATATATATATATATGTATTCTTATTTGAATCTGTTTTGGGGGGCCATTCTGAATGTGCCTGTCATAGGCAGATGCTTCTGTTCTCTAAGACTAGAGACATAGGAATCAGTAGGTGGTGGTGCAGATGGCAGAGAGAGGGTGGGGTGACATTTCCAACTGTGGGCAGGACTAATGCAAATTTGGCAACTGGAATGGAATTTTTGTGGGCCTGATAATTTTTGCAAGACTTCTTACTTTTTAAGCAGTCTTCGACCCTCCATCCCATCCCCATGTACTTGTATGTGTGTATACTTATATGCTGCCTCCATTAGAAGTATTTTATGCTGTAATTCTGAAAGACCAATAGTCCTCAAAATTTTGGTTATGTGACCAAACTGTATACTTCTAATATTGTAAATCATGGGAGTTTTTATTTTAAAAAACCTTAAATATAGGGAAATAGAGTTGTTTTAGTCATATATTTAATTATCAAAACATATATGCATCTAATTTTAATGGAAAGTAAAAAATATTTCATCTGACTTTTTTTAAGCCATTGTCATTGGACTTGCTGAGCCACAGAATGCAAACTGCCTGGGACACGTCAGCCTCTACACCAAGCTCTGCTGGCATGACTCAACTCAGTTTCCCAGAAACCAGGGCAGATAAGTGTCATTTCTCTATCCTGATCCCTAATCTTTCTGTTGAACATGGCCTCCACCTTGTCAACATCTTTCTATAGCAGGATACGTTTCCAGCTTTATAGCCATAATAGTCCATTGTGTTTTATCCTTTTTTTCTCTCTTCTGCACTTAAACATTGAAGGGCCACTATGGTACTGAAAATAACTTTGGCAAACTATTATTTCCAATATTCTCATCTACCAAAGTTATAAAAGTATTAACAAATTTAAAGATGAAATTGTTAACTGATTATGGTAAAATAGTGCATGTCTTTACGCCCAGCAAAATTCTATGCTCCCTGATGTCCTGAATTCCAGCTAAATATCAAGTTTTTTGCTGTAGTAGAAAAAAAAAGAGAGGGGAGGATACTACCACGTAAATGAAGCTCTGGATTAACCCATATTCTTATTCATTGTTAGTTGGAATGTAAAGCATGATAGCTACTGTGAAAAATAATTTAGAATTATCTAGTAAAAATATGCATACCTAACTACCTAACAATTCATCCTTTGAATTGTATGCTAAAGAAATTCCCAAATATGTGAACCAAGAAATAGGTGCAAGAATGTTCATACAAACACTGTTGGTGAGAGTGAAGAATGAGCAACTATGCCAAGTCGAACAACAATAAAATGGTTCAAATGATTGTGGTGAATGGAATGTTAGCCAACAGTAAAAGTGAAAGTTCTTTACCTAAGATTAGCATGCGTCTGCCTTGGAGTTATGAGGTTGAGGGACAAATTAAGACATAGAAGACTGTATACAGTAAAATTCCATTTATATAAGTTTTGTCAAACATAGAAGATATATACAAACATAGGAGATAAAGAGTATTTAGGGATAGGGAAAAGCATGACAAAAACTTTAAAATATTAGTGAATTCATGGTAAATTAAGAGAGGGGTTGATGGAACCGGGGCAAGGCAAGTAGGGGTTCCCAAGATATACCGATCATGCTCTATCTCCTAACCTAAGTGGTGGGTATGAGAATAATTTATAATTATTCACTACACCTAACAGCCTATTATAAATCATATTTTATTATTTTGTGCATATCAAATATTAAATTAAAAATAATTAAAGACAGAGTTATAAGGAAAAGTAAGCATGTGAGGAAAGGAGGGAGGGTAGAATTAAAAAAAAATGAAAAATAAAGGGGGAAAATAATGACTAAGAAAAACAGAATAAATTAAGCAGTCTGAGCAAAATGGAAATCCCAAAGGGAAGTTGCAAAGAACAGAGAAATGTTGGTCATGATGACATCTTAATAATAACATTAAAAGGATGATGGTGATGATGATGGTGATACAGTATCCAGTGTTTATGGAGCCACTGTTATGTTTCAGACAGTGTTCTCAGTTTTTGTGCATTAACTCATTTAAAATTATAATAACTCCATGAAATAGCTTCTATTACTATTTCCATTTTTCATATTACTAAACTCAAGCAAATAAAATCACAGTAAACTTGTGAATGTCACACACTTGTTAAGTGGCAGATTGGGGGTATTAATCCCATTCGACAGACTGATTCCTTTTTTTTTTAACTGAGTAATTGACATGTAACATTATATTAGTTTCAGATGCTCGATATAATGATGCAATATTTGTATATATTGTGAAATTACCTAGGATAAGTCTTATCCACTAGGATAAGTCTGGTTAACATCCATCACCAGACATAGTTACAAAGTTCTTAGCACTGTACTATCTAAAGCCTCCAAGAATCATGGTTCCCAGCTAATAAGTGATTCATTTCTCTTATCCCATCTGGCCAAGCCTCCATGAACCTACTACAGTCTTTCCTAGAATATAACCAGGTCATCTATGTGGAGTTTCTCTGGTCTCATGAAAACTAGGCAGATTGTGTCAGTGGCTATAAGACTAAAAGTCTATTCAGGTCTCTACTTTCACCTTTAAGAAATTCTAGTTTCCTGCCTCCTCTCAAGACTTGTCATCCTCCATGAGATACTGAATTTAGAACCTGTAACAGAGTTATTAGGTGACTTTTATTAAATATTTTCTTAGGTATTACTGTACTTTTCTGTATTTTAATCCCTTTATTTTCTTCCCAAAGGACAATTCTTATGTGATGCCAAGATTTTTCATGCATCACATAATATTTCATCAAAGGTTAAAATTGGATAATACCCTCTTTCATATTTTCAGCTTAGTCTTAATTGAAAACTCACTGGGGTGGTTCCAAATTTAGAGATGTTTACCCAGAAACAATCACAAACTGTTAAAATCAAGGCTAAGTGAAAAGATTCTACAAATTTTTCCAAATTGTCACTATATACTGTAACTGTTATTTTATTTCTTATATTATCATGATGATCTTATTCTGTGGAATTATATGCTTATGAATATTTTATAATTTGAGTTAGTAGAATTCATCATAAAACAAAATTATATATGACTCACCAATTTAGAAAAGCATCCATCATAACAGTCATTGAAACTGAGTCACCATCTTTTGATTACCTTACCCTGCAGTCCGGGAGCACAACCTGGGACAGCACTGATAGCATCATTACCAGCCCAACTTTCTGTAGAACCAATATCCCCCTTGGGCCTCAGTCCTTACTGAAAAGTGTGAATGAGGATGTGAAGATCTAAAAGAGTGTTCCAGAGCAGGACATAGTGACCACCACAGTCTTCCAAGCCAGTGACCTCAGTTTATTTCCCATGCTCCTGTTTGGCATTGTTCTTCCTAAACAATTTTCATAATCCCTGTTTCACTCTCAACAAATCCTTCAATTTCCTGCAATTTTCTCACTTGTATAAGGAGAGTAAGACCTCCTTTAAATAATGGTTGTGAAATTCATTGAGATTATATACTATATAGAAGTTACATAACACTATATGACACTAATAAATGCCTAATAGTTGATCATTTTCTTAACTTCCATTTACCCAGTTAGCTTTTTTTAATCCCCACCATAATTATGAAGCTCCAACATTTCTAAAACTACATGGATAAAAACAAAATAATGGACAAAATATTTTTTCAGTCCCTATGTCCTGTGTTAAATTTCCTAGGTCCTCACCTTAGCAGCCTTCAGTTCCCCACCGATTTATGGCCATTGATCACTGGACCCTGTCCAGAAATGTTAGCCTTGCCAGTGTGACAGCAATAACTAGTTGGAAGCATTTTCACAATATCTCGCTCACCACATAGAGACCTAAGGTCAAGTAATCCTTGCTGGTAGTTGTTCTCTGACCTTGTACCTAGTTTTTCCCAGTTGTTTAATCTTTGGCTCCTTGTCTACTAATCATATTTCTGGTGTCCTCTAGTTATTCTTCCCCTCCTCACCACTCAATCCATTCTCTTCAGAACTGCAAAGTTAAACATTTAATTGTTCATATCTGATCATATCATCCACCATTTAAGTTCTTCGATGACTTTTCATTACACTAAGTTAAACTCCAAACTACTTAACACGGTCTTCAAGATTCTGTATAACTTTACCTACTTCATCCTTTTATAGCCTCATATTAAATCACTCCTTAAAAAAAAAAACAACTAAAGTCTAATAAAATTTGTTTTTGAAAGTTGTCCTCAAATGTGACAAACTTTCCTGTCCTTTTGTTTTGTTGGACTGCTTTCAAATTTTTCTCACTGTTTCTGATTTTCAGCAGTTACGTACTAGTGTGATTTTCTTTTTATATATACTGGTTGAATTACACAGTCCTTCCTAACTCTCTGAGCTGACATCTTTCATCGCTTTTAGAAATTCTTAACCATTCTCTCTTCTTCTGCTCCACTCTCATTCCTTTCTTTGTAAGACTCCAATTACATATATGTTAGATCTTTTCACTCTGTCCATATGTCTATAAACACTTTTATACATATTTTTTCTCCTTAGTATAGATATTTTCCATAAATCTATACTCTAATTTTATAACCTTGTCTTTCCTATGTCCAATATGTAGTTAAACACAGATATTTTTCAGTTTTAAAAATTCATTTTTTATAGTTTTCAATTCTCTTGTAAAATTTTGCAGCATTTAATTTATTTCTCTATATTCTTCTCTTTTCTTGAACACTTTAGTCATAATTATTTGAATGTCTTTGTCTATTATTGCCAGTATTTGGACAACTGTAAATCTATTTCTATTTTCTTCTTAAGTTTTTTAAGGATTTGATTATGTGGTTTGCTCTTTTAGAAACTCTAGCAGGAATGTTCAACTTGTGGCCCACCGGCTGCATACAGCTCAGGAATGTGTCCAGCACAAAATTGTAAATTTAATTAAAACATTATGAGATTGTTTTGCGATAGTGTGTCACTGTGTATTTTATGTGTGGCCCAAGACAACTCTTCGTCTTCCACTGTGGCCCAGAGACACCAAAAGTTTGGACACTTCTGCTCTAGAGTATCTGACTAAATGCTGGACATTAGGAATGAAAAAAGAAAGGTTTCAAATTATGTTATCCTCCCCTTTCTTCTTCCAGGAAAATAGCTTAAGACTGATCTCCTTAATATAATCAGTAACTTCTTTGTTGAGGTTTTGATAATATTTTTTCTGCTTCTGGAGTTCTCTTTCTCCTAGGGCATACCACTCACTCTGGCTTTAGATGAATGCATTACTCTTTTCTTGGAAGCCCCAAACTCATTCTTGTCTCCCCAGAACAGTTAAACTATTGAAATCTTTGCTATGCTTTTCATACTCTTTCTTCTAAGCTTATTAAAATGGCTATGTGTAGGGCATAATTCTTCAAATTTCTGTTCTCATCAGGATATTTGCCCAACAGTCTCTCTCTTTCTGCCTTTGAGACTGCTGAAATCTCTTCTAACTTTTCAGCCCTTCATCTTTTACTCAGGAAAATTCCAAATTTTCAATATTTATTGAGGAATATTGGCTCCTTCTTTGCAGTCCCCTTCTCCAGGCTTTTGGCCCCTTTGACCTAGTTGATTTAGGAGATCTTTGAGCTTTTTAATATATTATGTGACTTTTCTAAATTGTTCTCAAAAGAAACTTTGGTCACTAAAAGCTAGATATTTCAATCAGAATGGGAAATGTGCCTCAGTCTCTTCATATGATTTTCCTCTTCCTGGGATGTTTTAAACCTTTACCTGGCAAACCATCATTCCTCTTCTATGTGTCTTTCTCTAAGAAACTATTTACTCACTCATCAATTGATATTATGTCTTGCTATTGAACTCTTACAGTACCTTATACTTTTTGTCTGTAGCATTTCTCAACATTGGTAAACATGTTATTTGCTTAACCCCTTTCCCTGACAGAATTCTAAAGTCTAAAAGGGTAAGAACAGTATGTTAGTGCTTTTCCCCAAAGCCTGTTATAGTCCTTGTATGTCCCTGATCTTTTTTCCATGTCAATTTTTCAAACACTTAATTCTCCAACTAATCAACATTTTTGCACTTGCTCTTCTTCCTCTGAGAATGTAGTGCCAGACCTCTAAATTTTTCCATTTTGACTGAGGTCATAATCCTAGTTAGCAAAGCCTTTACAAATAAGAAAAAAATTAAAATACTCTGTTTCAAGTGTGATGATTAAGTATTAGCGTAGTGCCTCCTTATCTGAGGGGGATTTGTTCTAAGACCCTCAGTAGATGCCTAAAACTACAGATAGTACGAAACCCTATACATACTACATTTTCCCTACACATACATAACCTATAATAAAGTTTAATTTACAAATTAATCTATTTCACGGAGAGAAGATTCATTCTTACTGTATCTTAGCAACATCAGCACACAATGTTTTTTTTCTTTCCTTGAGAACTTTCACCTTTTTACTTAAAAAAAAACTTTTATGGCAGAGGTATCCAACCTTTTGGCATCTCTGGGCCACACTGGAAGAAGAAGACTTGTCTTGGGCCACACATTAAATACACTGCAACATGTAATGACAAAAAAATCTTAATGTTTTAAGTAAATTTACAATTTTTGTGTTGGGCCACATTCAGAGTCATCCTGGGCCTCATGTGGCCTGCAGGCCACAGGTTGGACACCCCACAGATTAACTTCTCTTTAGCATATGTGAATCACCAGCTTAATTACTCCTGCACACAGCACTTGAATAAAAACAATGAATACCACAGCAGTTGAGCAGCAACTGAGACTGTTAATAAGGAACTACTGGGTGGGCAGTGTACGTGACATATCAGATATGCTGGAAAAAGAGGTGGGATATAGCAGGACAGTATGAGATTGCATCATACTACTCAGAAGGTGTGCAATTTAAAACTTATGAATTGTTATTTCTGGGATTTTCATTTAATATTTTTGGACCTCTGTGGACCAGGGTAACTGAAACTGTGGAAAGTCTAGCCATGGATGGGGGAAGCTACTCTATCATGTCTAGCAAATAACTTTTGAATGTGGTAATTGTATATTGGTACTGATGGAAGTAATTACATCAGAAGTCTCTAAATTTTTAGAGAATTATAATTGTTAAGAATAGAACTAAAAAATGAGCCTTAAAAAAACAATAACAACCCTGACACTGTAAAAAAAAGCCTCTGTCCCTCCAAATTTATAATAACAGGAACTATGATCTATAATCTCTTGCTGCTATTATAAATTACCACAAATATCTTACAGTTCTGTAGGTCAGAAATCTAAAAGGGTCTCACTGGGCTAGAATCCAAAGGTCAGCAGGGTTACATTCCTTGTTCTAGGAGAAAAATCAGTTCTTTTTTTTTATTTTCCAGTATCTAGAGACCATTGCATTCCTCGGTTCATGTTCTTCTTCCATGTGAAGAGCCAGCAATGACTAGTCAAATCTTTCCTGAGTTATATTATTTTGACATTGACTCTCTTGCCTTCCTTCATCACTTATAAGGAGCTTTCTGATTAATTTGGACTCACCCACATGATCTAGGACAATCTCCTCACCTCAAGGTTAAGTAGGAAACTTAATTCCCTCTGCAACTTTACTTCTCCCTTGGCATGCAATATAACATATTCATAAGTTCCTAGGATTGGGAGAGAAATCTTTGGGGGGAGGATATTTTTCTGGCTACCACAGTGGGTATACTCTATTGTTCATTTCAGAAGAAGTCATGAAAAATAATGGTCAAGGACAAACCTCCCACAAGTTGGAACCAGCAAGCATCAAAAAAAAAAAAAAAAAAACCAAACAAAAAACAAAAACCCAGATAATGAAGTCCTTATCAGAGAAATCAGAGCCTTAACATGAAACTTTTTCAAGAGTGTTTTGCACTCAGCAGGATTTGATCATTGCTGAAAAACAGTAACTTTTGTGTATACCATTCTTTGGCAAATAAGAATTTTTTTTACAGTTATCTTTGCACTGCCCGATCTCTAAGCTGTAATTGTGTAGCTAGGGGAGGGGTCAGACAGTTCTTTAGAGGTTGCTGCATCACGGAGAGCCACATTTTGATGAGTTGGAGAGAATTGTGCATTGTATAGAGCTCCTTGACATGGGGCTGGATGGAAGAATAGAACAGGGACTAAGAAGAGAGGAGAGGGTTCTGTAATTGGAAAGAAAGAAGCATAGACATTTGGTGGTCAGAGAATAGCCTGTGGCAGAGACACCTAACTTGCCACCTAAATTTGTACTCCACCTTCCATAACTTTTATGAGAAATTAATTGCCCAGTCAAGGACCTCATTTGTCAGCCTCCACTCGAATCTACGTTAGACCCTTTGACTAGCTTACCACAGGGAATGATAGTAGATGTGATGTGTTTCAAGCTCATGGACATGAAGATTCCTTGCCTAGTTTCCCCTTCTTTTGTCTGGTTGCGAAAGACTTCAGGGCCCTAGGCGACAAAGGAACCATGAGAAGGAAAGAGACTGGTTCCTTAAATTAGCACTAGGAGAAATCTGCTTGCTGACAAGCAAGCCTGCAATGGATTATTGAATAAGCAAACAAATTTCTTCTATGTTATATCATTAAAATATAAGGTTTTACTTGTCACATAAATCAATGTTAAACTAATACAGAACTACCTATATAACCAGAAAGAAAATTTAGTCTTATAAAAGAAAAAGCTAATTTTAGAGTGGGTTCATCTTTCTCATATAAAAATACCACAATTGACAAAATTTACAGCATGAGTGCATAAATAATTCTGTGACTATTTTAATAAGTGCTAAATACCTGTAAATATTTAGGCACAAAAATGTCTATTCTGTTGAATATTCCTTTAAAAGTTAGACCAAGATAATTGATATAACTTAGAATGGCCCTCACTATTTAGTTTTAAGGGTCATGGTTATACTAGGTATATGGGAATATAATATTTTTACATCAGCTCCAAGGTTGGAACATTTTTTGTATTAAAGACATCTATCTATCTATCTATCTATCATCTATCTATCTATCTATCATCTACCTTTCTAGGTATATGACTGTTAACAGCAGTATATTGTTTTATATATAAAGGGGTATATACAGAACCAAACATTATAAGTGATAATATTTGGAAATGTCAAGCATATTATTATGAGAATTGACCTAATTATTTTTGTAAATTTTTGCTAAAGTAGCCGTAACATTTCAGAGGTTTCATTTCTTTTATAGTATCAAGGTAGTTTAGTAATGTTACTTATAATTTAATTTAAACCCAAGAATTAGCTTGCTCAATCACATAATCTGATACTGAGCATAACAGTGAATTATCAAAGTTACAATAACAATGCAGTATTTGGCTTTGGAAATTGTTTTCAAATGTCATTATGCTTACAAAATTCTAATTAAACACTTAAATCTTGCAGTAACTCAATCCATGTGTTTACCAGTGTTAATTTCTATACTAGCACTTTTATCTGTTTATTCATATTGACATAATAGACATAAAAAACACAAGCATCTGTCTGCAGATGGTGCAGATTTCCTTGGAAAACCCAGGGAATTGAAAGAAGAGGAAGGCTGAATTACAAATCTGTATTTTCTCTATTGGATTATTTTTATTTCCATAACCATATTTTCTATGGAGTATCCAGATTACTCTTCTCTCCTAGGCACTAAGATAAATTCTTAATTTTTAACCATAAAAATGTTTTGCTTTTGTTTTGCTTTTGTTCTCTGAAAGAAATCTGTGACCCATATGAGGCTCTGTTTTATTGGGAGTGAAAAATGAATATAACTGCCCTTCAATATCCAATAAAGTTAAGAAACATCTAAGAGTATGTTTTACATACTCTTTGTTAATAATTCTTTATTATTGATTATTGTTTTGTAATAGATTTTTATGAAAAATTTAAAAGCAAATTCTAATCATTTAACTTTGAAGTAAAATAGTTGAAGTGAATCAAATCCATAGTGACTTTCCTTACCAAACCAAAATATCTTTTCCTACTGCCTGGGAGTCTCTTTTCCAGGTGACAGTTGATCTGATAAACAGATTTTTCATAATGATAAATGGATACTTCTGTGTTAATGAGATAGATACTTCCACTTTGATGGCTGGTGCATTTGAATGCACTTCTTAACTAACCCAGCGTAATTACTTTGATAGTGGAGTTCTAAGCCAAGTCGGGGAGAGAGATGGATTTGAAGGGTACATATTTTGGGAAGAATAGAGTCTTAGTGTTTGACACATCCCAACTCTCATGCTGAAGAGCAGACTTCCAACTCGCCCCCCACCCCATGTTGCTGGAGCTGTTTGGGGGCCAGGCTACTGTCAGTAAATTTGAAATGTGAAAGACAGCAGGAGATCTGACAGGCAATTTAACTCAGATAATAAAGCTCACCTCACTGAATAACCATTCTCACCATGTACCAAGATAATGCACTGGTGTTAAAAGCTTTGCTCAGGAAGTTAGTTTATTGACTTAGAAAATTTGTCTTCAACATGTTGTTTCCTTTTGTCTTCCTCTATTTTCCTCAGCACACCTAACATCATCTCCCTCATTCACTTTTCGAATAACCAGCAGAATTCTCTGTGACAAGCAGAATAAGTATTACTTTTGAATTTGTTAGAAATGCAAAATCTGGGGCCCTACCCAAACCTTCAGAATCAGAAACTCAGGATTTGGGACCAGTAATCTGTTTTTTTCCGGGTGTTTATGACTCATACTCAAGTTTGAGGACCACTGATGTATGTGAATGGTACTGTGGCTTCAAAGTTACAGTCATAGCCTTCTCCTATCAGGATATTCTGCCCGCAGCACATCAGTCCAGCTTTGTTCTCAATTTCACAGTGCTAAATACATGCTTTGAAACTGCTTAGGGAAGGACAAACCTTCATCTCTACAAATTCACCTCTCCCAGGAATTGATCTTGGCTCTTAGGGGGACAATTAGAACAACTTTCAGTTGGGGTTTACTTTAAGCAGACACAGTACCAAATTTTGCTTAATTTTTCTTGTTTGTAATGCTTTTGACTTGTTTACCTACCTCTCTTGTTTCTTTAATAATATATTTGTAGAGTGCCTACTATGGCTTAGGCACTTGAATAAAGGCAGTGTTGTCTATAAAATATACAGCTAAGTAAATTGTACCAGGCACTGCTACATATATATGTGTGTGTGTGTGTGTGTGTGTGTGTGTAATCTAATTAAGATATAGTTAAAGTGCTACTCACCTATGTAAAGTGTGCAAATCAATGGTTTTTAGTGTATTTACAAAGTTGTGCAACCATCACTACAATTGATCTTAGAATATTGTATCTCCCCATATTCATTGGCAGTCAATTACCATTTACCAGCAATAAGCCATCCTAGTTCTAGGCAAACACTAATATACTTTCTGTCTCCATGGATTTGCCTGTGCTGGATATCTCATATAAATGCAATTAGACAATATGTAGTCTTTTGTGACTGGATTCTTTCACTTAGTGTGTTTTCATGGTTCATCTGTGTTGTAGCATATATCAGTAGTTTATTAAATTTTATTGCCAAATAATATTTCATTTAATAAATAGATATACCACATTTTATTTATCTATGTGTTAGTTGATGGGCATATGGCTTTTTTGTACTTTTTGGCTATGGACATTTTATGTGCATATTTTTGTGTACTCATATGTCTTCATCTTTCTTGTATAAATATCTAGGGGCATAAATGCTGGGTCATATAGTAACTCTGTGTTTAAGCTTTTCCAAAGTAGCTGCCCACCTGCCATGTAATTTACGAGAATTCTTGACCGGGCATTCTGAATACAAGTTTTAAGTTTTAAAACTTTTATTTTTAATATCAAAGAACAGCATGCATCCTAAGACTAGAAAGTAAGTGGATAGCTCATATATGTAACAAACATGCACATTTCACCCCTTTCTGGGCTGTGAGTAGAAACATATAAATTTATGAAGCATATGATTTTTCTGTCAGAATGTTTAGTTCTTAGCAAGTTCTTAATAACAAATAAATAGATGACCAACTGGAAGGATAAATATATGAACAAATGAGTAAAAACATATCTAAGCTTCTACTTTATATGAAACAAGTGTAAAGGTGAGTTCTTCAGGTTGGGGTCATGCACTCACACATTTATGCTATGCTATGTGCATGAAAGAAATTTTGGACTTTTAAGAAATGAAATGTAAATTATTCCTTGTATTTTATTTTTATTTTTTATTTATTGATTTTACAGAGAGGAAGGGAGGGAGGAGACAGAAAGAGAAACATTGATTTTTGTTGTTCCACTTATTTACACATCCATTGGTTGATTCTTCTGTGTGCCTTGAACAGGAATTCATATTGGGACAACACTCTAACCAACTAGCTCTCCAGCCAGGGCCCTGATAAATTATTCTTAATGCCATCAATAAGATTAAGTGATGACATCAACCCACATCCATCAGCTGATTATTTCCAAGGTTATTAATTTATATGTTATCTGAAGTTTGTTAGATTTTATAACTAGAAATGGTGATTCTAGATCCAGCAACTGAGTCTAAGTAGAATTTTGAATTCATGCTCAGGTTGCTAACTAAAACCCACATGTTCTTTCTATGAGAAAATACATCTTGAATTAAAAAATAAGAATTAAAAAATGACTGGAACAAATATTTGTATGTAGGTTTGGGATTGCCTATTTATTTTAGAACACAATCACTATTATAGTATTTAAAATATTTTTATTTAAATTTAAAAATAATAAAGAAAACATATAAATTCACTTGTCTTAATATTTCACTGAGAAATAAAATGACAAATCCTACCCATAGTGTACATTTGAAGATCTAATAAAATTTTTCAAAATTAAATATGTCTATAGATTTTATTTTTCTCATATTTTCATATTCAGCTTTTAAAGCTTCTTATTTGCCTGATTGTGAAAATGTTTTATTTCTATAAAATATTTTTGGCTTTGACTGGCTAGCTCAGTTGGTTACAGCATTGTCTCATTATACAAAGGTTGTGGGTTCAATCCCCAATCAGGCCACATACAAGAATCAACCAATAAATGCATAAATAAGTTGAACAATGAATCAATGTTTCTCTCTCCTGTCTTCTCTCCAAAGTCAGTACAAAATACATGGTTTTGTCTTTCTCATCTCCATTGAAAGGGAAAAAGTCAGTACTATGAAGGTACTTTACTGTGAGGTATTGCTATTTATGGGAGAAGAGTACATGAAGCTCTGAATAGCTCTAGCAATTCCAGGTGGAAGTAGAGTTGATGCAGCTTATGAATGCAGCTGCCATTTACAGCCTCACAAACTTCATTGTCATAAACACTGTGCTCATTGTACAAGTACAAAAATGACAACACAGTGGAGCCCATAGGCACATATGCCAATTGAAATTATAATTTTGTTGTTTTTATATGAATCTATGTCAGTGGGCCTAAAGGATTATTTTTATATAAGCTTTAATATAAACTTTTTATAATGATTAATTTCTTGAGGTGAACTATGTAGAAATAGAGAAGCTAAGTTTTTATATTTGGAAAATCCTTAGTCATCAGAAATATATACAAGTATTGAGGCCATTAAAATTTGTCTAACAGTTATATTAAGTTGAATTAATATTTGTTACATATCTATATAGGTACACTCACAGGTCTCATCAAATACTGCACCATAGTTTAAATATGTAATAATTGATCTTTTAAAATAAAAATGAGCCCTGGCTGGCGTAGCTCAGTGGATTGAGCGTGGGCTGCGAACAAAAGCATCGCAGGTTCCATTCCCAGTCAGGGCACATGCCTGGGTTGCAGGCCATGGCCCCCAGCAACTGCACATTGACATTTCTCTCTTTCTCCCTCCCTTCCCTCTCTAAAAATAAATAAATAAAATCTTAAAAAATATATTAAAAATAAAATAAAATAAAAATGATAGTGAAACTCTTTCTATAATGCTAAAAACCATTGAAACATACCCTTTAAATGGGTGAACTGTCTGGTATGTGAACTATACATAAGTAAAGCTGTAAAAAAAAAAAGAGCAAATTGTAAAAAAAGCCCTTAGATGTTTCTGATTTTTAAAATTTGCCTACATAAATTCAGCCTTAAAAATGGTTTGTTTACTTTCAGATAATATTTTTTTTATTATAGGCATTTTTTCCAAGTGAATAATCTCCACTTTTATTGATCATTAGTTTAATAATCCACAGGGTCTGGCAGAAGTGAGGCCATTGAGCGTGCTTTGTGGGATACGTGAATATCTCGCACGAGATGGACAGCAATTTGAAAATTTCACCTAAAATGTCATATGGTGTGCTATAGTGTGATACTGTTATGTTACAGAATTACAAGCTTATGATTTTGTAATAAAAGATTTGGTATAAATTACCAGCTCATAAAAAGGGGGTGTTATTTGTGCTGGACCCTGTATAGTGTACATTTTAAAGTAGACACACATACAAATTACAAATGAATGAGCAAAATAACAGTACTTGTTCAGAGCATATGCGCACCATAAAATTCATTAAATGTATATTACATGCCACTTACTTGTTCTTACAGATAACTGTTTAGCTTTCTTTAAAGTGACTCACTATAAATAGATTTCTTCTCAATTCTTAAATCCATAGAGATTGAAAAAAGTTTCATTTTGTATGGCTCAATGCTTTTTATCTGTTGTCCTGCAGCATCCCTGACTTTGGCCACGACTATGGATAAGTGAAGAAACTATGCTGTATTTTGTAATTTTCACAGGATTTTCCCCATTTTTAAAAAAATTGAAATCTGAGGCTCAAGGAAGTGAAGTAACATGGCCTATGTTTCTGAAGGACTAAATGACAGAGCTAAGTTTTTTCGTTGGATATGCCTGTGCTATTGCTAGCACACCACTGCACGTGTTTCTAATGATTTCAAGAGTCATTAGAAATCTGGGGTCAAGAATTTGAGTATTTGTTGGAGGTCTTAGAGATTAATGGGTTCAAGTTTTCTCATTAATTAAGAAAAAATTAATGTAAAATTAATGTAAAGCATGGAAAAGAGACTGGGACATGTGACACTGAGTTCAGGGCTGTTAGACATTTTCTAAATGCAGACAATGTTTCAGGTCAGAAGAATGTCATTTAAGCAGCTAAGTCACTGCTGACTTCCCCTTAATCCCATTTACACCTTCCTGTTGTGCCTGAATTTTTCTGAAAAAAGGAATTGAGAGAAAGAAGTGGTTCTAAAGGCTGAAAGTGGAAAGAATGTTCATTCATGAAAGTTTGTGAGTGACTTACTATAAAAATACTGTACATAAAATCAATATTCATACAAAATGGATTATGCCATTTTTCAGGAGAGATCATATAAAAACTTGGCATGTCAAGTGATCAAGTTGTTGCCTACGCATAGGGAATTTGCCAACATGTTATGGTAGTTGTAACTTATGTAATGCTTCAATATTTACTTTTTGTTTTTAAAAGGTGGTTATGTATTAATATCATAGAGAAAATTCTTGAAAGATAATTCATATTTTCTATATATAGGGAGACACTGAATATTGCTACATTTGTTAAGCAATAAAAATTTTAGCTGATTGACTATTGAAGTAAATTAAATTGCCTTAATCCTTTACCTCATTTATACTGTGTTTCTTTCCAGGCATTTTTGGCCTTCATGTTTCTTGCTGTCTCTGTTTTACCCTTTTCTTCTTCGCAGTGCATTTATCTGTGTTATAGGAGCAAATTGATCTTTTCCTTCATAGCATTCTTCCTTCATGTTTCCATTTTCCTCTTTTCTGGGTAATTTCTCTTTGTATTCCCTAATATTTGTACTTCCTTTTCTCCTTAATACTTAAAAAAGGGCCCTGTTTTGGTAATGTGTTGAAGACACTCAACTGTTGCCTGTTGGGGAAGAAAATGATCGACAGAAAGGGTAGCACAGGCGAACTGAAGTTGGCTCGTTAACTTGGGGAAGGAAAGGGAGAAACAGCAGAACTAGGTTCTGTTCCCACACTCTGATGCATTCTGGACCTTTGTTTAGGTTTCCATATGCAGCGTTATCACCATGTTGTAACTAAGTTTATGAAGACAGTTAATCTTTGGTAAGTTTTTGGTGGTTGACCCTAGGGAAAAGTTTTGTGTATTTTGAGAAATAAAAATAAAGTTTAGAGAAAATGTACAATAAATCCAGTATATATAGGAAGTATGAAATCATTCTTAAAATCTTTTGAAAAACATCAAATCTTGAATATATTTTCAAGTACTAACAGGAAAAAAGACATGCTGGCTCTCTTTATATAAATAATGACTACTAAACAATTGAATGACAAAATTAAGATCATTTTTAATGGCAGCTAGATTATGAAATGTTATTAGAATATTATAGAAACAAAAACATTCATTTTTAAGTTGCTTATTTGGTTTATAGTTACTAAAATTTAATCTGCATGTATTCTCACAGTATAAATTATATCCAAAAAAGTGAATGGATTGGCAAAAAAATTGATCTCTGCGTAACAGAAAGACTTGCAGTAACATCTAAATCAAACAGTTGTTCTAGGAAGATTAGTCCCAGGACCTCCATGGATGCTCAGGTCCCTTGCATAGAATGGTGTAGCATTTGTGTATAATTTGAGCACATCCTCTGGAATACCGTAAACCACCTCTAGATTACTTATAATACCTAATGCAATGTAAATGCCATGTAAATAGTTGTTGTGCTGTATTGTTTGGGGAGCAATAGATAGAAGACCATCTGCACATGTGTATAGCAGGCACATCCACCACAGGCCTCACTACGTAGCAGTGCATGTCAGCAGCAAAGCTTCTCCCCTAGCACTTTCGTTCCGCTTAGGTGAATCCATGTGTTGAGGACCCCCAAATAAAGTGGGCCAGATCTACACTCAGCTTGAAACTCAAGACTCAAGTTTATTGTAGTTTTACTTTGAACTGTCTTCACCCAGGTTAACAAATTTATGAAGTAAACTCTTTTCTCCATAGTATAGCTATGGATATTCTGAGAGAATCTTGTTCTTAAAGAAAGGGTCACCTTAGAGTAAAAATTAAAGGAATTGTGAATAAGAAAAAAATCAATGTATTTAAATTCCAACTGTAGACAATGCAAGTTATTTTTAGGATTATTTAAATCTCTGTTCCTAGTTTTAAAAGTATAACATGTTGAAATATTGTTTCAATTATGAAAAGTAGAACATTAGATAGCATACAACATCCTTCAACCTATTAGGAATCACAGGATTTTTTCCCCAAATTATCAGGAACCCTTAGAAATTATACCCCATCATCCTTTATATTTTGAAGAAAATACTGTTACTCTATACAAATATTTGAGGTATGTTGATTTTCAAATGTTTCCAAATATCAAACATGTAAGTTTATATTTCCCATATAATAGGTGAATAAAATAGTTATTATTGTCATCTACCAATGAATTGGAGGATTTTAACACCAAGTTTACTGATATATCCAGACAGTCATGGCTCCTTTGCAATAACAGTAGGCATTTTAATCATAAAAATACATGTGACTATGAAAATAAAATTATTGTTCTCTTATTTTCCCCCCATCCTCATTACTGCAGAGGGAGAAACTCCTAAATATATGCTTTTAGTAGTGCTTCTGTGAACACTCATCTAATAGATTAATAGTATATTATATCTATAAGGGAGTGTATTCGATCCATAACATATCAAAATTCTTATAGAAATGTACTAGGTTATAATGGTGTTTATTGTATTTAAAGTATATTAAAATACCTAGTAGAAGACTAGTATGGACAAATGATCTTTCTCTTTTTCTCTCACGGAAGATTGCATTCATACAGTTAAAAGAACTGGAAAACAGTGCCAATTAGTTAGTAAGTTTTGTCTTTTCAAATGTCACTGTCTACCTATTATTAGCCATGCCCCGCTGCATTTCTGCTGCTAGTGAAGACTTAGGTAAGTAACTGAATTCTCTACTTCCCTTTGATGGTCGGCCCCAATAAATGGATTCCATGGAGTATGCTGTAATTTACAGTTCAGACAACACCACCAATCCAGCCTTATTTATGGAGTGAAGGATTGTATTATGAAATTTGGATTTAGAGTCCACTAGTTTTTTTATGTTTTTAATGGGAAGTCATGCAGCAGATACCATTTTTTTTCTGAGATGTTCTTGTGTTAAATGGGGGAGGGAGGTCGAAAGAGCAAAAATAAAAGAAAAAACAGGGATAAATTAAAAATGTTATGATTAGCAGAGATTCAAAAATAGTACAGCATAAAAGCTATTGCTTGGTTGAAGATATTATGGTATTTAATATAACAGCTCACATTTCTAACTACTTAAGTTAGCAGAAGTTTGCCAATATATGATTCTGATGGGTTAATAATAAACATTCATTAAGTACTTGTTTTGTTTCTTTGTTTCCATTTAGAAAAAGTATATCTTTTCCTCAAAAGTTTAATGCAGTCTCTGTCAATAGGAGTATCATTTGGCCCAAGGAAAAATTTCTTCTTTTTCCCATTTTTTTTATTGTTGTTCATGTAAAGTTGTCTCTATTTTCCCATCACCACTCTTCCCACTTCCCCCCACCCACCATCAAAGGGAAAAGATCGTTAAGGAACTTTTATAAAGGACACTTGGACAAAGCCACAAGGTGGGAAATTTCTTCTAAATATCTGTCGTTTGTAGGAAAGATTTGACCACATCTCTTTATCTAAGATAATGTCTTTTCATTGTTGCTTTCTATGATGGCCTCTGCATGCTGCTTTAGTTTAAAAATAGTTAATGCTGCCTTAAAAACTGTTATCCACTGCCTTAACCATTCATTCTCCAGGGAATTGATACTTCTGAATCGCTGCCTTTCTTACTTCCATCTTCTGAAAAGATTCTGCAAGGACATAGATATTTGAAGCTTTCTGCTCATTCTTGTTTCACTTTGGCTCTCTGGCACACATCTGTGCGTGCATACAAGCATGACACAGCCTCAAATCACAAACATTTTCAAGTATGGCTCTTACAGTGTATCTTTAACTCAGAGACTGGTCATATACCCCTATCTGCATATAAACAAATGAGGCCTGTTGTCAAGGTATTATTCTCCTTATGTTTCTTAAGATATGCCAAAAAACCTAGAAAATTAATTATTGCCTTTTAAGTTATTTTGGCCAAGAGTAACTATTTTCTTTTCCATTATTTGTATGTGTGTATTTGCAGGGGAAGGGTGGGGGAGAGAGAGTGAGAGAGAGAGATTTTAATTAGGTTACTTTGTCGTATCCATTAAGCCAAAATGTTGAAGAAATTAGATTTGAAAAAAAAATTCAGAAAAACATGCTCATACATAATACAAATATACAATAGAATTTAATGCTACCACTACATATAGTATAACTTAAAACAAAAAGGGAGTAAGAATGAACCTTTTACGGTTACTAGGTGAATATTGTTCTTTGTTCACTTATAATAAAAAATGAAACGTATATGAACAAATTAAGTATTTACATATGATAACAATTGAGAGCAAAAGTTACAAACCATAAATTTGTCATATAAGTCACTGCTTAGAGACTTGACTGGGCGTTGTGAACACACAATAGAGTGTATAGATGATGTCTCGCCGCCTTGTGCACCTGAAACCCGTATAATTTTGTTAACCAGTGTCACCCCAATTAAGTCAATAAAAAAGGGAAAAAGTCACTGCTTTGCATGAACTAAATCTTCTTTAACTTTCCTCTAGAAATGATTAAATACAAACATCTGCAACTCTTCACTAGTCTTTATTTTCTTAGAAAATTAGAAAATTTCCTCTTAAGTGAATGGTAAGTATTGATTTCTGACTTTTTGCTCATTTATAGTCCGTAACACAAGTTTCATTATCAGTCCTTATGATTTATAAACTGTTTATCTTGAACTGAAAATTTTGGTGGTTATACAAAATTTTATTGAAACCAATGGGATGAGACCTGATATTTGTGAATTTTTCCAAAATAACAGAGCTAAGACTAGACGGTGCATCGTAGATGGGTATGGTTGATCCAATAGGTGTATTACGTTATGTGGATGTTTTAACTATCACACATGAGAAATAAAAGCCACATTATGAATATCTTCATTAAAAAGTTTAGGTTGATAAAAAGCAATAAATAGCAAACCTTATGACAGAGCTCTAAGCAGTGATTTAGGCTTACAGTTGATAACCAACCCTTTCAGAAAGAATTGTAGAAGCAATATCTTTCTTCAACAGCTTCGGATATTAGAGAACAGAGTACTTCATCAGAGTGATCCAAAGAAATTGAGATATGGCTCAAAGGCCAACAACATTAATAATGAAGGCTGACTTGCTTTCTCCAGAAGTTTATTATATTTTTTTATCCTTTAAGCTCTTTCTCTTAAAGATATAAAATTGGAAATGATATACCTTAGTAGGAAGTCTGAGGTCATTACTGAAATAATTGACAGAATACATTATAAAAATATTTTTATGTAGTGAGGCTATTATGATACCAACATATCACATAAGCAATAATGGGCATCTAGTTCTGCTATTTGTAATCCCCATGCTGGGGAAGAAAATCTGCTTTTGCAGCATTAAAAATTGGAAAAAATGATGGATTTGACAATTTGGTTATCTAATTTTGGAGTGGAAAGCTATCTTCAGTTATATAAAATATCCTTCCTGAGCTCTCTTTCTCAATCGTATTGCATCCCACTTCATCTCTGTTTGCTGCCTCCTGCTGCCACGCTGTCTGTGCTTAGCATAAAACAAAGTTAAGTCCCGGTGGGGTGCCTTTTGTGAGACCTCTCAGAGTAGGAAGAAAGAAACAAAGAGCAATAAACAGGTGTAGATAATATAAAAACAAATAAGGCACCAAAAAGGAAAGTTAAGGGGGAAGAAAACATCACTGGGTCCAGAATCTTAAAATCATACACTTTTTAAATTTTGCTAGTTAGTAGTATTATGTCCTCTCTGTTTTGGGATGTTGCCTTCATAGAGCTGGAACATCAATTCCGTACATATAAGGGTCTTTCTCCTTTCATAAGCTCCCCCTAAAACTAAAGAAGGGAGATATAAAAAAATTTACAGCCACCTTATAATTATAGCTTTTATGCATATGCAGGATGGTCATCCCCCCGCCGCCCAATCAGGGATCATGTTCTCTGCGTTTCATGTCAGAAGTGCTCTAATACACTTAAGAATTTAAGATGTTCAAGGAAATCTTTCCACTCCTGGCGCACCAGTTCCCTCCTAAAGAAGGCCTGTGCGTTTGGAAAAGGCCTATTCCAAGACCCTTCTGTTCTTTCTACGAGAAGGCCTAGTACTGCTTCTCCAGGGGTGGAGGTGAAATTGGTTCGGTTTTGCCCCTCGTTAGCTCTCCACCCCTTCCTTAATTTCTCCACATTTCGGGCGCTTTTCTCGCGTTGCCAAAGTGAACTCACCCTGCAGCAACCTTGTCAAGGTAGGGCAGACCAGTGGCCAAAGCAGGGCGTTGGGAACCTTCTGAAAGTAGTCTCACTAGGTTGGTACAAAAGCCCTTTTCGCAGCACTGTCCTCCCCGAATGGATAATTCGTCCCTCCACCCCTTTGTCCTACTGAAAGGCAGGACTGGAAAGATTTTACAGCATCAGGTGCTTCTCCGACCGTCCTCAGCCTGGGCCGCGAGGCTCTGTCATCACCAGGTGAACGGTACCTGGGGTGGGGCCGCTGGCTCAATTGGCATTCAGCCACTCCAGAGGCTCTAGCTTCTGGCACTGCTGGGCAAATAAATAGTGCCACCTGGTTGAGAGTCAAAAACGGTGCTTTAAAATGCAAATACAAACCCCTCCTACATTTGTTGTCAAATCACTTATTCACGATTCCTAGGCTTGGCAATGGATTCTGCGCCCGGGAAAAGGGCTCGGGGCACGCTGCCTGCATGTGCAAAAATAAACCCCGAAGACGCAAGCCAAGAATGGGCTGGAGCCTCCGCAGCCTGATGCCCGCTGGGCGGCTGGCTGTCCCCCGGGAGCCCGCGGGGCTGGGTCCGCTCCTCCTCCGGGCGGAGGGAGCTAGCGGGCGCCGACTTTAAGAGTTCCTTTCTGCCTTGTAAGGAGGGCTGCTCCCGGCCCGTCCCCGCCCGATTGCTCTGACGCCCAGCCCTCCCGCTGCCCACCCCCAGCCACCTCCCTCTGACTTGCCGGGAGAAGCCAGACGGAGCCTCTCGCTGCCACAAGTCTCTCCGCCTGCCCCCCCGCCCCCCGCTTTCCTACATCCACCCCCACACCCCTCCCAAGAGCCACCACCCCTCCTCCGCCCCCGCCTCCGCCTCCTTCTCCTCGGCAATCAGGGGAATAAATCAGGGGAGAAACAGAGAGAGGGAAAGGCAGAGAAGATAGTGAGAGTGCGCGGGCGCTGGAAAGCTAGCCAGGTCGGTTTCCAAAGTCGCCCTTGATGGCGGCGGAGGCGCGGCAGCCTCGGCGCTGAGCAGCCGGCACGCGCTGGGGGTCCGCCCGCCGCCGCCCCTTCCCCGCGCCTCGCCCCCGCCCCAGCCCGGTCTGCGTCCGGCCGCGCGCGCCGGCCCTCCGTACGTCTGCGGCCCGGACGGAGTGCTCCTTCTCCCCGCGGTTTCCAGCCCCGTTCCCTTCCCCGGCTGGGGAGGGAGGCGGGATTGATCTTCGATCGCGAAGATGGCTGCTGGCTGCCTGCTGGCCTTGACTCTGACACTTTTCCAGTCTTTGCTGATTCGCCCCTCGTCGGAGGAGCCGTTCCCCTCGGCCATCACGTAAGTCGCTGGGCGAGGCAGGGCCGCGCTGGAGCCGGGCTCCGGAGCCCGTCCCCGCTCCGCGGGGCTTTCCTGCCCGTGGGGGTGGGGACTGGGCCGGCTCGGATCCGGGGAGGCCGCGAGGGGGTGCGCGCCGCTCGCCGCGGGAAAGGGCTCCCACGGGCGAGTCGGCGGGGCCGGCCGCCCTGGCCGCGCGCTCCCCGGACCGCCCGCCGACGGCTCGCGGAGCCTGGACCCATCTCCTGCAGGAATCTTGGACGTAAAGAGTTTATAGGTACCGAGGCCAAGAAAGTTTCCCGCCAGTTAGCCGCTCTCAGCAAACGTACTCTAATAAAAAGTTGTGTTTTGGTTGGGTATGTTACGAGAAGGTAATTTCGGGCTGGTCGGTGTAGCCTGGACTTGTGCCGCACTTGGCCCCTGGGACGCTCTCTGATTCCTGGAGTGTCCGGACGCGTTCAGATCCCAGTTCGCTGGGCGCACTCGACAGCCCTTCTGATCAGAAGTGTCCCCACTCCCCGCGGCAGAGTACCGTCCACCCAGGGGTCTCACAGGTACGGGGACCACGCTGTCCAACCGCCCCAGCCTTCCATTTGGAGCATCTACGGGCTGGAAGACACGCGGTTCCTGGTCTTAGAATGAACAGAACCTATTTTTTTGAGGGAGGGACTGAGCGTTACCAGAGTGTCCCGCAATTTCTTTTATTTTTAACATTTCTAAAATAACTTAAAAAAAAAAACCCCAAAACAACCTCTCTGCTATTCTGGAAATAGAGTGTTTAAAGGTAGCCGCGTAATCACACGGCAGGAAGGGAATGAAAAATAATTCTCTCCTCTCTTAGGCTGGAAAAAAGATTCAAAGTCAGTGACACATAAAAATACATACATATTTTTAAGTGCGCTGAATAGCCTATCAGGCATTCTGGGAAAGCATTTATTTTAGTTCTTGAAGCTGCTTTAAAGCTTCTGAGAGTAGATACTGTTAAGTGGATGAGTCACTTTAATGCATTTTACATAACAAAAACAAAGCCCAAGGTAGCCTTCCCGGTATTTAGGATGTTGGGAATTATTTGCTGTCCCTCTTGTTGGCGGAGTGCTGAACACTGGAGTTTTTGGAGGATGCTACCAGTGAATCTTTACCAGTCGAAACTCTGAAGCTATTATTTAAGATTCAGCTTAAAGCATTTTTTACAATAGGTGTCAGTGCAAGTATCTGACGGATGCACATTCAAACCCAGAGAAGGGAAGTATCTAATATTGTCGTCATTGATTTACAGTCATGTTTCTTTTTAGATAATTTTCGATAAAAATGATGGCAGATCTTTTTTTGTTGTTAAGAAGCAAAGGGAAAATGCCATCTGTAGATCTTCATTTAATTGGCAGCATGTTCCAGGCAGATTATTTTGAAACATGAGAAAAGTAAGAATTGCCCTAAAGATGCTTCAAAATTCTGTATATTTATTAAAGAATTATGCTTTTATTTATTTATTTATTTTAGCTTGGCCTATACAGCAAGACCTTAAAGGGCTCACTTGCATTTTGTGTCAAATAAAGAAGTGGCTCTTTGAAAAGGAGTCCGTGTGTTTAGTTTACATAGTTTAAAGTCTTATTTTTAACTGACAATTTATCAATATTTCTGTCATTTGTGGGAATGCATCATCACACCTTTGGGGGAAACTATGACTTTCAACTCCAGTAAAATACCACCTTTTATTCCTGAACATACCATGGTAAAAATCCTTATTTTAAGGACAGCTGCAATAAATGATTTTCTAAAATTAAAATAACTCATTTTTTATGGTCAGATATTTACTAGAGACAAGAAAGGAAATAAATAGTGGGCAAAAATAGGAATTAGGAAATCACAGTTTCTTTTCTTTGAAAGAATTTGAAATTTATTTTTTAACAATGGGAATGTAACACCTTCAAATTGTATGAAACATTCATGAAATAAAAGCTTAACAGAAGGTTTTGTATGTCTAAGTCAGCCTCCTATAGATAATATTAACAATATTTTTGTAAGGCTTCTGCATCTTCATTTATTTATTTGTAAAGTTAGTAACATCTTCTGAGGAGAGGAAAACTGATAGTTGACATCTGTAGTTCATGTTAGATTTCTGAATACATTTTATGAAATCTTTAAAAATGCAGTGTTATTTTCAGCAAGATGTGATGCCATTTGCTTTTCTTGAAAGACAGTAATTCATGTGGAGTGTTGAGATCATCAGGATAAATCTCAAATTTTGGGGGAAAATATCAGGTTTATAAAAACTGTACAAAGATTATTTATAGCATTCACTAAAGGCACATTATTGTGCTTCTGTGTATAAATTGCTCTGGAAGTCATTAGTAAATTCTTTTGTATTTTGACAATTTTACTTTTCAGAGGAAAGGTAATATAAGAAGTTTTGATTATCAGAAGAGGATGCCATCAGCATACTATAAAATTATGCACTGACTGGAGTGGGACCGGAATTAGAGTTAGTAATTCCGTTTTTTTTTTTAAGTGTTTATAATACTAAGGGCTTAAGTTTTATTATAATAAAACAAAAGTATATCATTCTTAATATCTTTAATTTTCTACTCTCTCCTTTCTCGTACATTCTCGTAGCATATACTTCTGGATTAAAGTAGTAGTTGTTAAAGTGTTCTAAGTATTAGCAGTAAAATAATGGGTTCCTTCAGACAAAGGAATTGATACAGTGCTTTGCTAGGTTAGGTTTTTCTTGAAGAAATGACTGTCTCAATAAAGTGTGAAACATAAATGTGCCTTATGGTAGCAACCACCTAATGCATATTGGTTTATATGTAAATGAAAAATACATAATTTTCATGTTATAGTATACACATGTTATATTGGTAGTTTAAAATATATTTTCAAAAATGGAGCTAGCTCTCACTTGTTCTAGAAATAATTTCTTGACGCACATGTGAAAACATTTCTATTTTAAAACTTAGGGTAATATGTATGCTAGCCAGTATTGTAATGTGAATTTAAACCTGTCTCTCTTAATTGTAGAATCCATTTACAAATCCAGTTTTTTTAAACATTGTAATTATAACTACTCTTCATGTTAAACTTTTATCAGTCATATCAAAATGCCACTTAATCAGGTATAATTGGCCGAGAGAACATTGATATATGGAGAATACTGGTATAATGGGATAAATATATTTGTAAGAATATACATGAAATAAACATAACATCTTAAAAATGAATAGTATTCGGGTTTTAAATGTTTTAGATATATATTTATCTATTATCAGACAAATTTTAATTTAAAGGTGGTAGAGAAGAATATTGTTTAAGTCATTGGAATGGATGTGACATTGGATTGGACATCTTTTCTGTGTGTTAGAAGTGACATAATCATTTTCACTTGGGCTTAGCAATTACTATTCACATACTATGTGTACAAACATATGTCTTATGATAAAATATGAGATAAACAATTAAATATAAAACAAAACCTCAAAACTATGAATATTAATATATCATTATATTAGATCTTTAATTTGTTCTCATCAGCTTAAGAACATAATGTTTATTATTCCACAGGTGCATGTTTAATATATGCAACAGTAGATATATTTTTCCACATAAGTAGTCATGTGATGTAAACTGTATTAATGTTTACACATAGGTATACATGTTGCTTTGTGGATTGGAATTTGAATGAGCATTACGCCAATGGATATGGATATAAACCAAAACAAATTTTAGAAATACACAAAATTCTGAACTGATTATGGGTTATAACAAGTAGATAAAATGTGCCTTTATTTTTATGGCTTTTACTAATTTAAATTTACTAAATACATATAAAACAAGAATTTAAAGCAAGTTGTTTACCTTTAAAAAGATAAAACATTTACTACTGTTTCTTCCAAGAACCTTGCTGTATAGACACCTTTCTGTTGTTTTTCCAGTGTTGATAGAAATAGCGTAATAAGACACTCTCCCTTATAGGGCTTACACATGGTAAGGTTTTGCAAAAACATAAATGACACGTGAAACTTATGTATTCAAATTTAGTACTTATGTTTAGAGGTATATATTCATAAGAAATAACAAAGCATTTAGGAATTCTAAAATAACTTTAAAATGGTACACATAATAAACTCTGTTATCTGATGTGTTCTTTGGAGTGTCATTACACAAAGCACATACACAGAAGGTTCTTTTCTTTTCTCTGATTTTCAGTACATGTGTATTTCCCAGTAAGTAGTCTGTTTTTCTGAATTCACCTCTTGTTTTCTTTCATGTGCGTTCAGAATGTTTTAAACTGGAGATTTAAATGGTTAAAGTAAAATATATTTTAGGCAAATTGCCAATTTGTTGATTGCCTTCAGTGTCTTACATATATGGGCATAATCAGGTCTAGCATTAGCATGCTTAAATAGAATTTTGAAAAAAATCAGAATTTGGTTCAGTATGTTTAAGAAGTAACATTTCACTGCTGTGAAAGTGACAACCTTTCATCATTTGTAACAAAAGAGCTGTCTGTTGTAGTATTTCAAAAAGGTATAAGCGGCTTACTGTGGGGCAGTACTCTGCTGTGTTTCATCCACTGCACCTTCACTTAAGGCCGTTCGTTGGTGTGCACCAGGCACTGCATCACACTGTGTCAGCCAGTCCTTTTCATGGGCTGCCTGCATGGTACAACTGCTCCTGAGCCTGTCACACAGTTGCTTTCCAGTAAACTTAGAGCTACACTGAGCTAGGCAACCATGTAGCTAACGTACTCATTTTTTTTCTCCTGTGTGTACAAGAAGAGGAAAATAAACAGTTGTGTCATATTATTTACAGAGTTGAAAGAAAGAGGGTATTGACTTCAGTGTCAGTTGAGGGAAAAACAGTAGCACTTTGTGAAAAATACCGTATTTAAAATCTTTCTTTGAGGGTCCAAATATTAATATTGCATAATTAGATAAATTGTCTACTTTATATTTTTGTAGTATTCTATTTAATAATAGTTTATGTGTGTGCAAATATACACAGGGTGGGCAAAAGTAGGTTCACAGTTGTTCGTATGGAGACTAATACAATAAGTAATAATAATACAAGAATAAACTGTTTTGCATGCTCAAAACTGTAAACCTACTTTTGCCCCACCCTATACTGCTTATGTATGTGTGTGCACACATGTATTTTTAAAAACTTCAAGTGGTTTCTCAGGGTAGAAAAGACCCTCAGTAAGGTAACTTTATTAACACATGCTCATGCTTTAAGATCTCTGCCAATCCACAACTGTTTTTAGGGATTAAATGCCATTCAAAATATTTTTATAACACTAGCATTTAGAATAACTTGTAAGGAAAATCAAATGAGATATTGTTTATGAAAACAACTTGAATATGCTCAGGTCATTAGTGACAAGTTATTAACATAATTGATGATTAACAATACAAGTGGGATTCTAAAGATAGTTTTGCCACCTTTAAAACAAGTTAAGTATGAGAAAGAAACTATTGCACATGGAATATTGGGTACCTATTAGAAGGTCTTTGCATGCTAAGCAATTTTATTTCTGCTGCTTAGATATAGGATACTTTGAAATTTGTAAGAATATTTGGCATTGTGACATTTTTGGAATGAAAGATAAATGTACCCACTGTTTTAACATTTTATTTGTAAAATATAAACTGCTAGGTTTCTTTTCCTTGTAGGCATTCATATTTTGTACTATTTTAATACATGTGAATAAACTACTATTAGCAATCTAAAAACTGAGTCAAATGATTATTGCTCCTTTAAAATTTGCCCTTTATACAGATTCTAACAATATTATAAACAAGGAAAAGATTGACATTGTGGCCTCAACAAACGGGTGCACTTTTACAGTTAATTTCAATAATTCAGAATCCGTTATATATGAAGCAATATTTAAAGTTCTATTTGAATATGAATGTGGGATATTTCTGGCTAAATGTTATTTTAACATTTGCTTCTATTTTTTTTTTACCATATGCTTCTGCTGGAATAAAAAAATTAGGATATATTTTAAATTCTATATTATATATGAGGAAACTACTCAAGCTAGAAATGATGGCACTGGAAAATAATGTTGTTGCCCATTTTAAATGCTTCAGATTTAGGGATAATCTTATTATCAATTTGAAGTTCTTTTTTCTGAGTAATTAAAAATTTATTGTTATTGTCTCCTGGCTAATTATGAATTCTTTCAGTTAAATAACTAATTACTAGTTCTCTTTTCCTTATGCACACATATTTAATATTAATTATAATTTATTATTTGCGTATAATATTAGGTCAAATGGGGAATTTTTGGTTTGTTTTCTTCCAAGCAACCTGAGACCAGACCTCAGTTCCAGATCCTCCTGGCTGGATTCTTCCCTCCCTGTTTTAGGGTCCTGCCTTTCACCACTGGACATTTCTCTCTAGGGGAGATTGTTGACGTATTTTGGTGCACACATAGGTCTGTAATACATAACCAAAACTTCAACCAACATTGTCAACTGACAAAACTGACATTTGCTCACATACTGTGGAGATAATTAGGGAAAAGAGGAGAGAGCTAATAAAATCATTCTCTGTATAAGGTGCCTACCGTCAGACTAGGTAAAGGGATGGGGAGACGTTAATGGTGTCTTATTTTGAGGATTCAAGGAAGACTGGCTCAGTAAAATAAATGGGATTAAGCAAACTGGGAAAATCTCTTGTTTTAAAGCGGCGCTCAAGAGTTGTTGTGGTAAAAACACTATGAAGAATGATGATGTGTAAGTGGGGCAAAGGGACCCTTGGATCACAAAACTGAAGATGCTAAAGGTGGGAGTTGGTTATTTTAAAATTTTTCTTTTCCCCTCCCATTTCCCGTGTGAGCTTGGTTATCCTGGAAATGCTGTTTATTGAACATAATATTCATTTTTAGATATTCAAATATTTATATATGGAAATTCACTTTAGAAACCAAAGACAATAAAATTGTCTAGATCTCAAGAAAAGCAATTAAACATTTTATTTAAAATTTTTTAAAAAGATTGTGTTTATTTATTTTTAGAGGGGAAGGGAGGGAGAAAGAGAGGGAGAGAAGCATTAATGTGTGGTTGCATCTCAAGTGGCCCCCACTGGGGGCCTGGCCCACAACCCAGGCAGCGTTCCGACTGGGAATCGAACCAGTGTCCCCTTGGTTTACAGGCTGGTGCTCAATCCACTGAGCCACACCAGCCAGGGCAAACATTTTATTTTTAATAAAACCCTGGGGAAGTGGTTTATGGGATAAGAAGTGTTAGTATAACACTTTCTTAAAAGCTTAAGTGCTAATAATCAAAAAAGAAATTCTGTTAGTAAATTTTTTCCATTATATGGGGTCTGGCACAAATAATGCCCCTGTTTTATTACAAAATCATAAGCCTGAAGTTCTGTAACATAACAATATCACACTCCAGCATACCATATGACATTTTCAGTGAAATGTTCAAATTAAAACTATAAATTGTTGAACCCATATTATTATCTTAGCAGCCACACTCCAGCAAGCCTGCCTTCTGCTTATAAAAAGTGGAAATAACATGTAGGTACATAGGCTTCTATAGACTCTTCTGAAGATTAAAGTAGACCTCAGAGTACATAGTACATCGTATCTAAAAAAATAATTTTACTTTACACTGTCTCTTTTAATAATCCCTGCTTTACATATTTTAACATCACAATCAATTTAATTCAATGATTAATGCAATTATTATTCAGTACAACTTACAAAGTACACTGAACTACATTCTGAGAATCCAAACTGAAGAAGACAGTCCCAAAGGAAGACATTCACAGTTCCAAGCTGACTGTGAAGCAATAGAACCAGTCAAAACATGACCAAGTAAAAGCACATAGTGTGCCGAGGAAACGTGGTCTGTCCCATGTTAGGCCAGCGGCTCCTGGGTGGAAAGAGATGTTGATGTGACTGGATCGTTGGTTCGAGTCCGAATTATAAAATTGTTGAATCGGTGCCATATTTCTACATGACCCCAAGGGGGATAGGCAGTGTTCACAGCATGGGACATTTGTGGTAGCCCCAGCTCTGCATACTAAAATTTGGCCTTTATCCTAGGATTTTTAAATTAAAAAGAATTGTGGTTTAATCCATCCAGAAGATGGATTAAAGACTAGTATTTGAGGCAGAGGCAATGAGAGGAGCAGTTGGTGGACCACTGCAGCATTTCCCAGAGTGGGAGATGGCCAACGTCTAAAGGACAACAGTGGTGATGGGGAAGCAGGAATGAAATGTGATGCAGGAGTAATGGGTCAGGTCATGTGGGTTCTGGAATTAGGGGAATCAGGAGAGAAGAGCTAGAATCTAAGACCTCTAATAGGTAGATCATGTTTCATTGAACTTTGTAGACTAGAGAACACAGGAGGAGTGCCAAGTTGGTGGTGGGAGTGAAGGTAGTAGGCTCACTGTTGGACATTCTGAGTTAGCAGTGTTTCTGTAGATCATATTGGCCACTGGAAAATGTATCTGAAGGTGCATTGGAGACCAATCCAGAGAGCGTTCTTGGAAGGCAGAAAAAAGGCTCATTCATTTATTTAGCAAGTACTTATTTAGTATCTGTCATGATATACACTGAATTTGCAGAGAACCTTGGTTTACAGTTTTGTTTTGCAGAGAGATCAGAAAAGATGAGCCCTCTGAGGAAGTCACCAGGCCATTGAGGGAATGAGAGCAGTTTCAGCCATGTGTTGCTGACTGAAGCATGATTTCAGTGCTTTAGGAGTAGGTAGCAGCTAAGACTAATAAAGGAAGCAAGTGTAGATTGTCCTTTCAAGGAATTTAACAAGGAGAAGAAAGGGAAAGGTATACTAAGCTTAGAGGAAGACAGTTTAGGAAATATGGCACTCTTTTGCTTTGTTTAAAAATAGGAGTGATATTAGGCTGTTTGGGATTGCAAATAGTAGCAGTAGAAAACCATAGGACTATCTTGAACCAAAAAAGGAAATATTTTTCGGTGTAGTGGTGCTGAATGATCAATTATGAGAGTCAAGGTCAAGGATGTGCCAGCGACTGTAGAAAGGGGTGTGACTGCCACTGGGATCATCTCTTGCTCCAGCCTAAGGTTTATTGTTTGTTTGTTTGACTCCTCGTTCTTCTCTCTTCCCTGCCCATTGGTTTTATCTGTTCTCCAGTGCTCCTGGTATTGTATAGCTGTGAGGGTTTATGCTCTTTCCATCAAAGCTTTGAACTAGTTTGAGACTAGAATTCTAGTCCAAAATGTAGCCTCCTAAAGAAATGTTGACAATCACCATATGGTCCAGATGGCCTGCTACACATCATTTAGTTGTGATCAGGAGATGGGGTTTGGAAAAAGGACTCTGGTTGCCAGAGCTTGGGTCACTTCTCTATAGCCTGGTCCAGTCTCATTCCATTGCTACAGTCCAGTTGCTATTAGCCTGGGTAGAGGAAGAGGCAGTTCTTAGAAAATGGCTGCTGGGGTTGGGGAGGTGTAGTGACAGCGAAGTCAGTGTTACCAGAGGGTAGGTTTGAGGACATCCGAGGAATAACAAATGGCAGAGAGATAAAAGAGATGAGAGACCATGATTGGTGGGTGAGTGTTCTGACTGGCAGGTGAGGAGAGGATCAAGAAAAAAAACAATGTCTTACAAAATAGCTTGAAAGATGAGACAGCCTTGGAATTACAGCAGATGGTTAGAATATAGACTAGATACTCTTTCAATTTAGTGGAGATGTTTTTGGAGGAATGTTTCAAATTACATATTCCATTCTCAAGCCAGAATGACATGATAGTTTTTCTTGGTAGTACTAAGACTCTGGTTCGCTACTCTATTCCTTTTAGATCCAGCAACATTGGTCTTTATTTTTCTTTCACTTCTTTTTTTAAGAGACATTGTTATTTTGAAGGTCCATGTAGTTTTGCAAAATGTTACTAGATTTAATAAGTCTATGTACTTATGGTAGAAAGAAATATCAATGAAAAGGAAACAACAAAAAAGAGGAAATAGTTCCTGTTTGGCAATTTATCGCTACTCATGTATTAATTTTTTCACAAATAGGGGAGGTCTACTCCCACACTGTATTCCCCCACCCTATATTCATTCTTTAGCAAAAGGCAGAAATTTGAATTGGAACAGTTCCTTGTCAATCAAACAAAATGATAAATTTGATAAGATAAGAAACCATGAACAAATGGAATATTCCTGCAAAGCACGTTTCTGGTCAACCCTTAAAGAGGCATCTCAGGTCTCCTGAAGGTCTGGAAATTACTGGCAGCTGCCATCACAGCAGTTCCCCAGGCCTCCGAGATGACTGAATGAATGGTTAGGATTACAAATGCCAGCACATCTATGAATCAATGTTGATCTCATTGGGACCAGTGCAGTGTGGAAAACTCACCCTTGTGGTTTGTGACAACAGATGAGAAGAGTTAGGGTGGGCTTTGTATTTTCCCTTTTGTGACTTTGCTCTTTTTTCTCTCATAGGTATTCACAGTTTACTTGAGCTAGTTTTGATGTCTCTCCCTGAAGAATGCATGAACACTATTACTAACAATTTTCTTTACATATTATAATATTGCTTTCTGAGACATCTTCTCAGAAAATCTGGAGCCTCTTCTTTATGCCAGCACTGTGAATTAATACTCTGCATGTTTTTATAACCCACCCAACTTTCACCTTAGTCCCCAAAGATAAGCATCATTATTATCCATGTTTTATAGATGAGGGAAGTTAGAGTATGAAGAACTCTGAATTTTCTTAGGAGCAAAATTTGAGCTCAAGCAGCTGGATTCTAGAGTCCTACACTTGCTGAATTTCACTGCTGCTCTACGGCAGGGGTTATGATGCATTAGCATCCGTTATCTTACTGGTCCAGCTATGACAGGCTGACTGTCTCAGCAATGAGGTCCAGGGAAATAGGAGTCAATGTAAAGTAGAGCCGAACCAACTCTAAGTCTCCATTTCTCCATCTGCCGAACAAGGATACTATTAAGTTAATCCAGAATCCCAGTGTTACACTGCGAGGGTTCCATGAGAGGATGCATGCAGAACTTTGAAGGGCTGTTTAATGGTCAGGCTTTATTATTTGTACCACGTGTGACTTTTCTGCCTTTGAGAAATAACCAAGTAGATGAAACAACAAAGTGATATTAGACTATTATGCTAATATACCATTTGCATCACGATGAAAACCTGAAATAAAGGGGGAAAGGAATGCAGATCAGGCCTTAAAAGTGTCTCTTTCTAAAGTTTGTATCACCTTTAATCATAAGGAGGGATGCAGTGAACTTGAGTGAGTGAAGTGTTTTGTCTCCAGATTAGGGACACAGACTATACCTGAAGAGAGACCATGGAGAAAGCAGAACCATGAAGTTTTTGATATATTTTATCTTGACGTTTCAGCCAACACTTGTTGTATAATTGTGCCACAGGAAGTTGAATCTGCTTTTAAAAGTTATCATTTTGCCACTGACAACTTCTCATTGTCAAACAAAAATGTGAATTCTCTGCTTCAAGTCAGAATATTTGAAAGTTAATAAAGAGATCTGCCCATGACGTTTAGAGAAAAGATTCCAGACAACTCTCCAAATTGGGCACACACAGAAGAGTAAAACTGAGACCAGTTGCATCTTCAGCAACCAACACAGAAGTCAGGAAAAATCTGCCAAGAGCATCCTGAAAAAGGCTAGTTTTCATTTGCCTCATCCAACTGATGATTAGTCACACTCATTTAACCCCACCCCTCCACTTTCCAATAAAAACGGAGGTCAGCCTTTTACACACAGTCTTCTCTTCTTGGTAGGAAAAAAAAAAAAAAACACTTAACGTCTGCTGCACATTTTTAATCGATCTGTGGAAATAAGAGAGATTTTGATGAAACTAGACATCGATACCATGACTAATGAGTACAACTTAATGATGACCATTGAAGCGGCACATTTGCAAGTGCCAGGAACCTGCCTTTCTGACGTTTGCCACAGAAAAGAATGTGTAAAATTCTTAGGATGTTTGTCATCTTAGAAATATCAGCCCTTCCTTTTCATGATATGCTATTAGAACTGACTTAAATTTGCATTTGTGAAAATGTTAAGAGGGACAAACTGAGGAACCATGCGAAGCCTCAGGAGGACCCATACAGTGAGGGTTATGCACATCGTTCTGAATTAAACATTTAAGCTTGGCTGTTTTGCAAAACATCTGAATTTCCTGTCAATGTAAATGTAGAAATCAGAATTAATTTTCCTGAGGTAAAATTTTATCGTGCATGTGTAACTCAGCTCCCAGGGGATTGATATACATCATGTCAAGGTCTGCCAATGAGTAATTGTTTAGAATTTATATCAATACTCAGTGGTAATAAATAAACATAGGGGAAGGGTAACTCATCACAGGGCCAACCATGCATGATAATTAGATGAGGTCCATTTGTCTCCTTAAGTTATCGGATGTGACACAACCTGTCTGTGCAGTGTCGGAAAGCCAGCTGAGTCCCTGGGTGTAAATGACCGTGACAGAGGGGTGGTTTGAAGGTTGCAAGCCTTGGATTTGATTCTACCCCTTCTGGATTTTTACACAAGTGAAGTAGATTGGCCCTTGGATTCTGTCCTCCTAATATGCATGCAGTTCTAAAACCTGGGGTCAACAGACTGCTTAGAATCTATTTTTTTTTCTTTTTTTGTTTCCTCTACACCACCACCCTAACAGCAGGATAACACATAAAATATGTGTGTGTTATATAATGATTATATATTATATAGTATAGTAATATGGCATATTACATGTTCATATAATACATAAACAATTTATATGAAATGAAAATATAAAACACTAGTGAAATATGCACATAGAGTCAGATGTGTTATATGTACGTAGGACACTTTGAGAAGACATTATAAAACTGAAAATGCTTTTTAGAATCCAGAAGAGCTGTTATACATATAAAGGGTTGCTAATTTTATTAGGAGTGATTGCACCATTAAAATCTTTGGGATAGGATATCTACTTGCTAATTATAGTTTTAATATTTTTGCCCACTTGGAGGCTTGTGATAACTCTTTCACATCTTCCAAACACCACAGTGATTCATATTGCTGCACTTGCCCCCCCAAGTTGCTACTGAGTGTGTTGATAGCCAGCCAGCAAAGCCAGAAACACGCTGCTCTGTCCTGGAAGTTCCAAGGACTTGACGCAGGCAGTCTGGAATGGTGGGGGCAGTATTTGAATTCTAAAAAGTGATCACATATGGGGTGGCAGCAGTCTTTCTAATCACGTTTCCTCAGCTGAACCACAGAATGCAGATAATGATTTGAGTGACTCTTTATTTTAGCTCTCTCAAAAATGGTTCATGACTAGTACCATAGAGGAACATTTGATTCTTAAAAATGGGTGCTTTTGAACATTAGGGCTATATTCTCCTATGGAACTTGCCTGGTTGGTAAAGTATGGGTTCAAAGCTCAGCTTTACAAATTATTAGCTGGGTAATTTGAGCAAGTGTGCCACTGATGAAGCCATGTAAGGTTTTTGCTGGAATTAAGAATGTTAATTTATCTAAAGCACTGGAGCATAGGGAGCACTGAACAAATGCAGGGCCCGGTACAAATAACGCCCCATTTTTAATACAAAATCTTTTGTTACAAAATCATAAGCATGCAATTCTGTAACATAATATCACACTCAAACACACCATATGACATTTTAGGTGAAATGTTCAGATTAAAACTATAAATTATCACCCCGTATTATTACCCTACCAACCACACTCAAGCAGGTGTTTCTTCTGCCAGGCCTTGTGTAATTTGACTGGAAGCAGAAGAATTTAGTGGAGTCAGGTGGTTTGAGTTCCTGTTCGTCTCTGCCATAAACTAGATAGGGAAACAGCATGTGAGGAAGAATTCCTGGCTTTAGCACCTCCTAATTGCTCTTAATTTATCATCTAATTGCTCAGCACTCAACTATTTTCTAACAACTTAGTCTTTAGTGTCCCATACTTGCCACTCACGTGCCCTTTGAGCATCACTAGATCTTTCTTGGTACACTCATCCTCCCTCATTTATGATTTTGCTGTCCATGGTTGCAAAAATCTGAGGTCAGCGGAAGTCCAAAAGGGTAAAATGGGAAATTTCAGCAGTAAATGATTCGTAACTTTTCAACTGAGTGACTTTCTGAGAAGCAAGATGAAATCCTACACTTCCACTCCATCCCACCCAGGATTTGAATCACTCCTTTGTCTAGCATATCTACTTTGTATGTCCAGGTAAATACGGAATTTTGAGAGAGACCACATTCATGTACCATATTTTTTGGACCGTAAGACGCACCTAGGTTTTAGAGGAGGAACATAGGAAAAAATTTTGGAGCAAAAAATGTGGTAAAATATTTGATAACAATATTTCACCCGTGTAAATGTGAACAGAACTCAACAGCAACATTAACAACCATTATTCCTCCAAAATTGGGTGGGTACATCTTATAGTCTGAAAAATATGTAACTTTCATCACAGTGTATTGAATATTCTTATAATTGGTCTATTTCATTATTGGTTATTGTTGATCTCTCACTGTGCCTACTTTGTGTTAGACTTTATCATACGAATGCATGTATAGGGGAAACAGCATATTCAGAATCTGGTACTATGTATGGTTTCAGGCATCTGCTGGGCGTCTCGGAATGTACCCTTCATGGTAAGAGGAGATTACGGTGCTTGAGTTACCTCGTGTCTGTGGGAATGCTTTTGAAAAGCCCGAACCCCAGCCTCATATTTTAGTTTACTTTCTCATGATATTTTTGAAATATTTCATTATATTTCTGAAAAATAGTGAGGTTTGATGTTTTTCTCTCTTTTAACACTGTGCTACCCTCAAATTACACTAAAGCATAGTATGGTACTCGACTTCTTTCCTCATCTGATCAAAGGATATACATGTATTAAGAAATATATAATGCAGTGAGTGACCTTGCATTCTTGTGTGCCGAGAAATAATGTTAGTGGCCCGTTGTCACCTGATGACTTCAGTTCTGCCAGAGATCCCCTATATGTTCTTGTTGACAATATGTTTCTAGCCATTGATGCAAACTCTAAGCATGGCGACTTTAAAATGACATCAGCAATAACCGTGGTACTTGTGTAACCTAGAGTGGTGCTTTTTTTTCTTCGAAGAGGAGCAACAAACATATCGTATCTTAACATAATGAAGAAATGAATATTATGGAGTTTTAAAGAAAAGAGTATAAATTAATTGAACCGTTTAAAATATCAGTTCCACTTTTTCAAGAAGAACTTACGTTAGAACTCATCATGCATCTTGAAGTTTTGAAATGTGTGTGGAATTACATAAAGTGTGGCCTCTCTTTGTGCCCAGTTCTTTAGCTTTTCTCCTAGTGTAATGTTGTAGTTAAATGAGAGTAGTTAGGAAAACTGTTCAATCCTCAACATTTATGAAAAAAAATAATGAGGTTGATGAGATTACACAAAAGAGATCAAAGACTGACCACTAATTTAAAGTACAGTGATTGAGCCCTGGCTGGTGAGCTCAGTGGATAGAGCACTGGCCTGCAGACCAAAAGGTCACCAGTTTGGGTCCCAGTCAGGGCACATTCCTAGGCTGAGGGCCAGGTCCTTGCATGGAGGTGTGAGAGAAGCAATCAATTGATATATCTCTCCCACATAGATGTTTCTCTCCCTTTCTTTCTCCCTCCCTTTCTGTCTCTAAAGTAAATGAATAAAAATGAGTGAGAGAGAAAAAAAAGGCCATATTCTATAGAGGATTATGTAGGAGTGAAATGATTTGGGATTTTCTTAAAATGCTTGAAAAAAGAGCAAAAGAAGGAAGGAAGGAGGGTGGGTGAGAGAACATAGGAAAAAAGAAAAAATAAAGTATGGAGTGATAAAAATAAATAAAATCTTTAAAAAATTACAGTGAATGAAACACACGATAGAATCTTCATAAAAACATTTTATCTGAAGATTGATAGAATGAGTCACTTGTTTAGAGTTCAGCAATCTAGATTCATTCACTTATTTCAGTTTAGTATTTTCTATGCTGTGTAATATACTTCCACAAACTTGGAGTTTAAGACACTGTACATTCTCTTTCTCACAGTTTCCATGGTGAGGAGTGTAGCCATGGCTTAGCTGGGTCTTTTGCTCAGGGTCTCACAAGGCTTCACTAAGGTGGTTTGCTGGCCTGCATTCCTTTCTGGGGCTACTTTCTGTTCTTCTTTCAAGCTTCTGTGGTTGTTGATCCTTCCTGGAGGTTGTAGGAATACCTCCACCCTCCTTTCCTTTATTCTCAGCTGCCGGAGTTCACTTGAATTTCCTTTCCACAAGCCCTCTCAAAGATCCTCTCACACATGGCAGCTTACTGCTTTCTGAAAGGCCAGTTGGAAAATCTCTCTTCAGTCTCTCTTTTAAGGATTTTCAACTAATTAAGTGGCCTATCCACAATAATCTTGCTTTTGATGAACTCAGAATCAAATAATTTGGGATCTTCTGTCTACATGGAAGTGACTTCCCTTTATAATCACAGGCCACACCACCCCCCACTCCAGGGAGTGGAGGGCCTATGGGAGCCACCTTACTCTCGCAGGTTTTATTATTAGACAACCATCATAAAGACACCAAAAATTAGAAAATGAATGGGAATACTCATTTGTTTTCCACTTTACACGTTCACAAACTGACAATTCTCAGAAGCAGTCAGGTGCCATACTCTTTTTTTTTTTTCCTCCAGGGCAATTCTGCTTTGCTAATAAGTTGGTGCTGACCCATCCCGTAAGGAAGGTAAATTCCAGTAGCTCCTTAACAACTCATTACTAGTGTTAGCTGAACTTTTCACCCTTTACAGAGGAAAAAAATATGTGCTGTGGTTTAAGTCAATTTACACTATTATTGCCAACAATGTGTAGAAAAATTATCAGACAGTTCTTCTGACATGTAAAGGATTAAGTTATTTCCAAATTAACGTTTATTTTTTGTGAAGTCTTAGATCTCTCCTGAAATTATGTGTATCTCGCTGCCTGTATAAACTGGGTGATTTTTCTAAAGTCCTAACCTGCATCTGTTTTTTTAAAAATGTATATATGTGTGGAATGGTAACCTTTCTAACCAGTGCCCCAAGTATAAAATATTAATGCAGAATGCTCATATAACTTAAAGCATCATATAGGATTTATCCTCTTCAGTATATAGATTTAGGAGATTAGCTATGGCTTCTGCTTTTCAAAGAAGAGATCACCCTAAAAATGCTTCTTCAGAATACCTCAGTAGTGGGTGCTCAGTAAATTTACCTTAAAAAAAGGGCCCTTCCTATTCTGCATCCAGGTACTCTATGCATACCTAGTCATTTTGTTTGAAAGTACTGCTGATTATCTGATTTGTTCAGGATTTGTCTTGTTATACCACTAGCACTAATTAATTTGCTAACACCTGGAGATTCTGGTCAGAATAATTGTCTAATTCAGTGTTTTTTACACTAATTGTCCTAAATTAATAGAGTTTATTTATTTTCATAAATTTTGTATTCATTGCAAATGTTTATTTTTGTAGAACACAATGAAAAATCAATTAATGGAAAAATAGAATTTAAAAAGATGTGCTTGTTTTATAATGATTAAGATTTGGTAGTTATAACATTCCTTTTTCAAACGTTTATACAAGTGTTGAAACTCTCTCCATGTCCAAACTTATTCTTCAGCTAGATCTGCAGAGCACAACCTGAGTAACCCTAGTTTAATTGGTTTGCCTACTCAAGGTAACCAAATTACTGTGTTCAGTTTGAAAATGGCATTAAAACACTAATGTGGAAGATTGTCACATTTTAAAAATGAGTCTTTAAAGATGATATTCCTACTTCACTTCTTATCTTTGGTTTAGGCCGCTGGATAGCTAGGACCTTTTTCCTTAAAGCAATCATCATGTTTTGGTTTGGAAGGAGCTGCCTATTTCAGATTGTTACATGTTGTAGTTTCTGACTAGAATTTTATGTTATTTACAAGCAAGTTTGACTTTTATTGTATTTTCTTGCGGACATTTTCTATTTCCAGTGTGTCTAAATGCTTGCTGTAAGTGGAACAAATATCTCAGTGCTGCAGTGAAGGGGAGGACTGCCGTACCTGAGGCGTGCTGCATATTTTTTACACTTTGTGTTTTAAAAACAGTATCTTTGTAAAGTGTGCTTGGCCCGTGAGACTGAGGCTGGATAAAAAAATCTCCATTGGTATCTCAGATCTGAGAATGTCTGCCAAAGCATAAAAGTGTAACATTCTCACTGTACTGAAACACATCCAAAATCAAACAATACGGTTCTTGCACAAGACAATTAAAATTTTGTAAGAGTGGTTCTCATGTCGATGTAATAAGCACTGAGAATTGCAAACTTTTTCTCCTTAGTTATCTGTGTTCATTGTAATTGAAATGTATGAAAAAGAAAGCTTATAAACTTGTGAGTCTATTTCTCTTGTTTTCTCCTCGTTTGACTGGAGATTTTTCTGATGGTGGAGCCGAAGATGTTCTCAAGTTGTGTATAGGGTTTTTACCTAATGAAACTGAGGCATGTTAAGTTCTGGCGAAAGACAGGTACAACAAGGTTATCAGCACTTTATTTTATGCCTTCCCGTGCAGTCTCTTCTGAGTTATATTATCACTGTACACTTATTCCTTAACAGTTTTCTCAAGGATTTTTTATAGAGTTTTCCAGACAATTGAGATAAACTAGTTTCCCAAGAATATCAGAGTTTATGTGTTTTAGGAATCTCTTGAAGGGTTCTCTTCTTTTCTTTAGTGGGCCACTTAAAACTAATCGAATTAAACTAGATCTTTTTACAAAGATCCTACATCTCCCAGCTAACGGCTAGGACGTCAGGCCAAGAATATGTTGACAGTATTGACTAAGTCTTGCTAAACTGGCCTTCTCGGTGATTTTCAGGATTAGCTAACAAAAGATACTTGATCGATAAATTTCCTTAAAACATAACTTCATGGGTTTTACATAGTGAAAATCATAATTGTTTCTATATAGTTTTAAAATTCCCTTCATGAAAGAGAATGTGTGATTTAGAACATTACAATGGCCATGATTCTAAGAAACCTGCTGAAATCTTACCAGTGGAAATTGTGTAACACCTTGGTAACCATTATATTATAGTTAATTATTGCAATAAAATATTAATTACTATTACATTTATATGTGCATATTTAAAACATCTTGGCAAGATGACCCTTATACATGAATATTTTAATTAAATATATTTCAATTTGGCCAAAAATATGGCTGAGAATTTAAAGCAGATGTCAGCAGCTTTCCTTAGGGGTTGGTTAAGCCTTTTTATTTGAGCTGCATGGGGCAATAGGAAGACAAAATATGTTTAAAGAAAATATATGGATGAGGCAACCAAAACTTTTGCTGCATCATTGAATTTTTATGAGGTCAGGGTCTTGATTCCAAATTATCTATGAAATTATTCTGCTGACCTTAGATGATCTTGAAATGAAAGTCTTTGTGTTGCTCACATCCCTGATCATTCTCATTTTTAATTGGATTGTGAATTAAGGCACGCGTATGCATAAGTGATCTGATTATTTCTGAGCCAGTCCTGCCCCCAGGTGAGTGCCATTATTATATTTAGTGTAGGAGGCCCTCACCAGCTGTGTTGAAGTGTGGCTTTGTGTCTGTCTGCTTCTCTTCCCCACTATATATATATTTTTTATTTACTCCGTTCCTAGTGGATCAAGTGTCCATGAGCTCTTCCTTTGTTGATCAAATATCTGCTTATATTTTCCATCACCTTTTAAAAAAAATTCAAAGGAACTCTTCTTTCCCAAACCATTGGATAAACAGAATGTTTTCTAGAGGTGTCCTTTTAAAGGGAGTTAATCAGCACAGATAAATCCCTAATGTGTAGGCCTTATAAACAGACCATATTCTTAAAGAGAGGACTTTTCTGTTGTTCTGTCCTGACTCATGATTGCAACTGCCAAACACCATGTCAGAAGAGGAATATCTGGGCTTGAAAGTTTGCTCACCAGTGTCTGGGCATAGTCGTAGAAGTTGTTTTGAAAGGATGATTTCTTGGGGTTTTCTGCCTAGCTTCAGATACTATCCCTCAGAACATCAGACATTATTCTAAAGAAGTGATCATTTTAGATAGATATCATTTATGATAGCTATCAGTGACACATGATAAAGTGATGATAAGCTAAGCATGGCGGGTAAAGAACTACTGTGGATATATGCAGTACTTTATAATAATAAAGCAAGAGTGCTATTTTATAAAAATGCTGATGGGGTAGCAGTATGGTAGATTAAGAGACACAGACAGGATAAGGACAGATGCTTTGAAGGGCATGCACTTGAAGAAGTGTAAGAGGAAAATTGAATTATGTACTTAAAGAACTAATTCATACAACCAAGGGTAGAGGAAAGTGTGACCTGATATTTTTTTCTGCTCTGATTTTTCTATTTTATGTTGTTATACATTGAATATAGAAAATATGTTCCACATAAAACACAATACAAATTTATTAAAGGCAAGTATTCTGTAAAGTTGTTGTTTAAAGTAAAAAAAAAACAAGGACCTAAAAACATTTAAAGCAATTTTTCCATAAAATGTATCACAGAGAAGATATTTTAACATTTTTTAAGAGACAGAATTGAATTGTCTCATTACATCCAGTTATCCAGCTAGGTACATTTCTGAAAGCTTTTCTCATGCTTTTATCTCACAATGAAAGTTGTTCTGTTTCTGCCCTTTACAATGTAGTAGGTTAAAAGCAGCATTTTATTTTATAAAGAAAAGAAAATCATGAGTTGGTAATGGGGTAAAAACTGGAAATTAAGAGGCTTTTGGAATCCTCAATTAATATTATATGCAATTTAATTTGACTCATTTATATTTCTTACCAACTTCTGGTCACTCCTAAATTCAGATACAGCATGATAAAGGCTAGACTATTTTAATTTTATAATATTTGATTATATTTCATAATACTTTTATAGTATTTGGTGACAATTCATAATTATAGAAAAATCAGAAAAACTTGACCAAAAATAATTATTGAAGTCTATTAGAATGCACCAAAATGATATTACCACATTAGTGATATATACAGTCACTAATTTTTTTACATAATCTAGGCTAAGTTTCTCAAGCTTGGAACTATTGACACTTTGGACATTACTGTTCTTTGTACTGGAGGCATATCCTATGCATTGTAGGATATTTAGTAGCTTCTGGGTTTCTGCCCTTGGTCGCTTTCTGTAGCAACTTCTCCCCAAGTCAAGGCAATAAAAAATGTCTCCCTCCACACACTGTCAAATGTCTGTTGTGGTACAAAATCACCCTTGGGTGAGAACCACTGATTTAAATGTAAACTGAATAGTAAATTGGCCCATGATGTGTGTTCCTGTTGCCAGTGGTGTCTATATCTGGTTCGCTTCCCAAATACTGTGACATGCTGTTTGCATTTTGCAAATGTTTTGTCACATCAATGAGTTGTATTCATTAATCCTGGACAATATGTATGCTATTAAAAAAGGTAAATTGGCTAGTACAAAATATTTTCTGAATTTAGTTGTTAAATGTAGTCCTTGGTGAAGTGGGAAGTGTAATTATTTAATGTATTGTCAGATGTGCAAGGGTGAATTTCTTCTGTTCCTGGAGATCTGTGAATTTCCTGAAGGAAAGTTTTACAGTGAAACATGTCTTTAACAGAAGTATACTGGTATCTGTTCTTTCCTGCTGGGTCTGGAGCGGATATGAGACAATCTATCCTGTCCTTGTTGCATGTTGTGGAAAATGCTTTGTAGATACCAGGAAAGCTGGACAGTTGCCAGGGTGACCTGTGGGCAAACCGTGATGAATACAGACACACACTCTTGTCAGGGGTATTTGTTTCTCCTGGGGAAGCTGCACAGTAAACTAATGATTTTTCTTGGCTGAAAGGGCTTAATTTTTTAAGAGGGAAATAATTAACAGAGACCACCCTCCTCCTCACCCCCCACCAAATACCAGCATTGTTGGGACCATCTCACTTTACTACTAAGCTTTATTTGAAGGTGGATTGCATAGTGTTCTGTCTTACATAGAGCTTTGAAATTTTATAGGGCTGGCCTGGACTGGTCACACACCAAAAATATCTTGATGAGCATGAAAAGAATACCAGGACATTTTTGCTCATCTACTTTTATTGTGAGTGGAGGAGAGCTACATGCTGATTCTGTTTAAGGCCAGTGTATGGACAAGAATGATAACACAAAGTGGTGGAGTGTAGAAACTTAACACTGGTGTGCACTTTCTGCGTTGGTCAGGAGGTAATGCTGTTATTGCAAGAGAGAAAATGGAAACGCAGAATCTCAGGTCCAAGATAATCTTTTTCCTTTATTCAATCAAAGAGTAATTTCTCTGCCTTTTGTTTTCCTGTCTGCAAACAAATAATACGGTATTTTATCTTTTTAGATGATTTGGCTTAAATGGCGCTCTTGAAGTGTTTCATAGCTATCCTCCTGTCCCTGGATTAGGAGAGCCTAGAAAGGTCCACTTTTATGTCTTCTTTTCACACTGTCCTCTCCATGATACCTCTCTGATACTACTATTAACAACACATAAATAAATCACACTTACACTCTATGTAAAATCTAGTGCACTTCCACACATTTTCTCCCTTTTAGGAATTCAGTATTCATACATCAGCATAATAATCCCTGCCTTTCCTTTTTTCTACTACAGACATATGGTAAAAAGTATCCTGTAATTACCAGCATTTTATTTCAGCCCAGCTCTTCCTTTTGTTAGCCCTCATGTTGGGTTTGACTAGGACCCTTTTTGTTTCTGTCTGTTATCCATCCTAATTGTTAATAATAACCCTTCAGCCCTGGCTGGTATGGCTGAGTGGATTGAAGGCTGGCCTGCAAACTAAGAAGTCGCTAGTTCGATTTCCAGTCAGGGTACACACCTGGGTTGCAAGCCAGGTCCCCAGTTGGGGGTGTACAAGAGGCAATCAGTTGATGTTTCTCTTGCACATCTATGTTTCTCTCCCTTCTTCCTCTCTTCCCCTCTCTCTAAAAATAAATAAATAAAATCTTAAAAAATAATAATAACCCTTCACTCTCAAAGGTGTCTATGGTCAGACAACAAATTATGTGTTGCGCCCAAAGTAATTATACCCTGTGCCCAGGCTATTTTATCAGTATGTCATACAGTTATGGTATCATCATTAGGAAATTCAGATTCTATATTTTTACTCTATGTATGCACCATATAGGGGAAATATTTGAGTATTAACAAACTTCTATACATATGTCTGGATTGTAGATATGTTTAAAAAAACGTGATTTAGAAACTTATTTTTAGCTTCTTCATATCCTGGATGTATTCTTTCCTTTAAGTACCTTAAGAAATGAGATATTTGCCCTGGTTGGTGTGGCTCAGTGGATTGAGCACTGGCCTATGAACCAGGGAGTCACTGGTTTGATTCCCAGTCAGGGAACATTCCTAGGTTGTGGGAGAGCGCCAGAGGCAACTTGGGGGAGTGCCCGAGGCAACCACACATTGATGTTCCTCTCCCTCTCTTCCTCCTTTCCTTCCCCTTTCCATCACACATTGATGTTTCTCTCCCTGTCTTCCCTCCTTTCCTCCTAAATAAATAAATAAATAAAATCTTTAAAAAAAGAAATGAGATATTTGCTATATATTCCAGACTAGAGGTTTATAATTTTTAAATAGTTGTGAATTACCAAGTTATGCAAACTTAATATGAACAACAATCCTACTTTGTTCATTATCTGTGAGACTACTTGTGAGTCCCTACAAGGGACGCTCCTGTGGGTTGACTTAACGTTTTTCCCAAATTTATATGTTAAAGTTCTAACTCCCAGGAACTCAGATCATGCCCTTATGTGGAACTATGGTCTTTGCAGATATCATTAGTTAGGATTAGGTCATCCTGGAGTAAGGTGGGCTGTACTATAATATGGTAAATATACATTCAAGAGGGAAAATTTGGGTCCAGACACACACATGGGGAGAGCGTCATGTAAAGATTGGAGTTGCTGCCACAAGCCAAGAACTACCAGAAGCAAGGAGTGAGGCCTGGAAGAGATCCTTCTTTAATACCTTCAGAAGGAGCATGACCCTACTGACTCCTTGATCTTGGTTTTCTAGCCCCCAGCACTATGAGAAATATGTTTCTGGTACTTTGTTATAGCAACTGCAGTACACTAATACAGACTTCATCCTTCTGTTGGGTTGGTCATGACATCACACTCAGTTAGTTAAGGCCTGGTGGAGCATAGTACTGTCATCATATACAATAATTACTATAATGGTTTCATTCTCAATGAGACATCATTAAAATAATTCCTGTAGAACATTTAATTATGAATGCTTTCTATAGTTATACTTCCCAAAATATGCAATGTAGGTTGTTTTATAGGTCTTACAGGCAAAACTTTCAGGTAATTTCATGCAGGCTCCAGACTTGATGCCTAGGGAGTTTTTCTAGCATTCTCTTACAAAGGGAGACGTGCATCTCATGTTTCATCCTGTACTCCTTCTCTGGCACAGCACTGATGGATTTGCTCCAGATTTGGAAATTGTGTGGCAGGTGAATAGCATGATTCTTGCCAGAAGGACTTCCCAAGAAATAAACAGAATGCTTAGGCATTTAAAGATTTATGTATTGAACAAAAGGAGGCTAATTTGGAAAGTTTTTATTTTCTTCTTCTAAAATAATGTACTGTGGTAATAGTCCTTTTACTTTGGGACCTTTTAAATTTGAATAGTATGAGTTTGTTAACATGTACATTTTTAGAATGCTAATGATGTGATTATAAGTACAAATGTGTGGCTATAAGTAGTGCATTAAGTACACAGTTTCACAGAGGTGCATGTTCCCAGGGTGTGTAGTTTTATAGAATCAGAGGTCAGGCTTACTCTAAGCTATTAGTGCTAGAACTAGGTTCACTTTCTTAAAGAAAACATTTTTGTAATAAACATTCTGGACACATACACCTCCCTAGAATGTATCAAAAACACTTGCAGACTGAATCAATACTGTGTGTATTCTTTCAGGAGTTAACACTCTTTTCACCCCATTCTCTCTGGATCAGAATGCTTGATGCGTGCCTTTAATGCTCATTGCTACTCTTGCTTCCCACACATTAATACTCAATATTTCATTTTCTGGAGTTATATTTAGTAGTTCTTTCCACTATTTATGTTTTCTTCTTTGATGCTTCATTTAGCAAGTTCTGTAGTGTGTGTAGCTCACTTGTGACTTTGGCTTTCATGTCAGACATGGGTTCATGGGTACAGTGCTTGATGTCACAGTATCCTCTTCCTCATCTCTACAATGCATTCAAAACTCTATCTTACCAAGCTCCCTGTGTCATGACGTTCACATGAGGCAATGCATATGTGAATACTTTGAAACTCCAGAGTACAATATTGACATGTGATATTAGGCTATTCATTTTCCTCACTAAGCCACTGTGTTGGATTTGTATAACATTAACTTCCTGTCAAGGTTGGTGGTCAGCCTTTTCTTCAGGACTTTGCTTTTGTTGAGCTCATGTTGTATTTGAAATGCAGGTTAGGTACCATCTGATGTAGACAGCGGCATTTGTATGCTGTGACTATGACATGGTGACTGGGTGAAAATTGCATCTTGATTTATTATCCTACTATTTCATTGAGTAGAATTCTGGCTGATGGATTAAAGTAAGTTATAAATGCTATTCATGATAATATATCCTCATAAATAAAGTAATTCAGTGTATAGTCTCATTATACGTATGTGTATCTATATGTATATATGTATATGTAATATATGGGTATATATATACATGTATACACACTAATTAATACAATTAATAAAATAATTTAATAAACATTGCCAACCATGGCCCAGGCAATGTGTTAGTCCCTAAAAAAAATAGAATCAATAGAACAAGATTGTACCGTAGAGAATTTATATAATAGTGATAACAATATTTAACATTTAAGCATTTACATGTCCTATCTTAAAGCTTTATTTTATTTTTATTATTTTTTTCTAAAATAATTGGGGTTTATAGGTGTTATGATTATAAATAAGAATGTAAAGAAAAACTCAATACGTTTTTCCAGAAATGATGCATAATAGAATAAGCTCCACTTACTTTACTAAAGAATTGTGGGGACTTTGAGCCAACCCCATTAGACATCATCCTGGAGCTCTTCAGGGAGATGTTGGTCAAACAGATGAGACACATGCAGCCAGGCAGAGATGGAGAGACTGCCCAGGCCAGAAAATGCAGACACATTGCTGCTTTGGCTGAGAAATCAGGGCATGAGTGGAAATAAACTTGCTGATGACCCATTTTCCTTTAGGTAAATGTTAGATGTTTTTGAAGGAAAATTAATAAGTCCATCCAGAGTTTTTTTTGCACAGATATAAAAGTGGCTCCTCATTTAAAATGTAGAAGATAAAGAGTGATTGACTAAAAAATGTCTAGTTTAGGACTTCCCAGAAAAGTTATCTCAGAAATACTAATTTAGTCTTTGAAAATCTGTTTAGTTGGTGTCACAGGTACAAATAGATATGTAGACTAATTCAAATAACATTTCTTTAATTTTTAAGGTAAAATGATTATAGTTAAAATAATTTAACAAATGAAATACCTCACCTTTAGCAAACTGTTAATACTTCTTTAAATGGCTTATAAGCATTTTAGAGCATCTTCTTGTCATCATTCTACATCTCTGGAGCAACTTGGGAAATGTTTTAGTTAATTCTGAGTTTAACAAAGTGGTTTGATAATCTCAAGGGGGATGGACAATTTTTCTCTGAATAGACTTTGAATTTCAAGCATTCTTTTGAACATAGGTTTCTGCATTTTTCCCACTTATATCAAGAATTGATATTTTCAGGTCTAAAGAGTAAAGCAAGAAGCAATTTAATATATATTTCAAAGATAAAACTACTATTACCAGATTAACAACTGATTTCTATCTTTGAGAACCAAATCAGAGGGCATTCCCCCTCTGTTATAGTCACAGAGAGCTTCACACTCAAGTACAAACACATAATTGGCACTCTGAACCATCTCTGGGAAGAATGGTCAAGAACCCAGAGGAGAGACAAGGCCATTTTTATTTTTTAATCAAAGTTTACTTTTTTAAGATTATTTCTCATGTAATCTTCTCATGTACAGCAACTTAGTTATATTGTTTGAGATTTAGTCCCTGACTTAATGGTTCGATTCATGGCTTTCCAACTTTATGATGGTGCGAAAGCCATACCCAAACCTTTCTCCATAGTCTGAATTTGACCTCCCGAGCTAGTGATTTGTGGTAGGAGGCTGTCTCATGATGCTGGGCCACAGCAGTGAGAGCAGTTCCCAGTGAGCCTCCCAGTCACGTGGGTAAAGGACAGAGACTCCACAGTGTCCTGTGTTGTCAGTGTTTCTTGTGTGTTGTGTTTTGTGTTTTCACATTCCGTCATGTCTGTAACCTGCCCATCTCTCTGTCCTGCTTCTGGTGAGAAGAGGAAGGCAATTAGATAATGGTGTGTGTGTGCGCTTGTGCATTTTAGTTTTAGTTTCCACTTGAGGTAAGGAATTTAACATTTTGAGGCACTTTCAATTTATGTGAAATCATATTGACATTTTATCAAATTTAGACATATATTGTGAGAAATTACCAAAATGCAAAAGTTCCTCTCTTGAGGTTTACTACTACAGAAGGACATTCCCAAGATATTTCCCACCCCTATTAGCTCTTCTGCTCCATATGCCAGAAAAATGGGCAGAGGCAAAGTGTCCGTGCATTTGTATACAAAAGAGGCTTTGAGAGTCTGGATTCTTGGATGTGAATATTATGAGCCTGTTAGGTAATGTCTACAGCAGTTTAAATAACATTGCTTCTTGAGTTTTTGATCATCAGCTACTTAATAATAATTTGTTGTTGGCAATAAGCATAATTGAGTGCTAGGTGTCAATAGTATGCTGTTGTTTTATTTATGTTATGATGTTTAATTCTGACCTCAACCCTGGAAAACAGTGACAGAATTTCTTTTCTCTTTTATAAATGAAGCAGAAGAAGCAGAGGTCCTGAGCAATTGAGAAACCTGACTGGTCTACCTAGACGGTGGTAGTGTGGCAGACACACACAGCTCCAATCTGTCTGATTCCTGACTTGCTCTCAGCCACAAAATTATGTTGTCCTCTCCTGCAGAACTGCTCAGGCTCCAAGCATTTAAAATAGCATTTAAAATAAGGATGACCTTATTTGGGTCATTAAAGATGTTCTTAAGGAATCTATAGCTTTGCTTTATCTAGACAAATAATTTTTAAATGCAGGACATTTAAACTACCATTTCTCCAGATGTATCTCTGACTTTTAACTCTTGCTTCTTAGATTAGAGTCTCTCTAAAATAAATTAAGTATTAATAGAATAAACATTTTTCCCATAATAATACATATGAAAGCAATATTAAAAGACACAAATGAGTATCAAAGAACCTGCTTTTAGAATGTAATCCTATGAGTAGTCTTGAAAGACTAAAAAAGATTCTCTTTGTGATTATGAATTTGCAACAGCTGGGATGAATTGTCTTGATCAACACAACGGAGGATCATTTCTGAAAGTGAGGGGTATAGAACGTTGAAAGACTCATTGCTTGGTGCCGAGGTCACCTGCTTCGTAACAGACTAAAATAGAATAGAACAAGTGTTAAGAATTCACTCTGCCTTCTCAATGCTTTTGTAGCTTTATTTTTAGAGCTCTGCTAGCAGCAGTTGGGAGTATTGTTTGCCCTTAAGCGCCTGCTCAGTCAGTCGCGCCCTCTCTCTTTCAGTCTCTGCCTCCTTTGACAGGTGTGAGGGACTTCCTAAGTGTCGCAAGCAGTCGTCTGGTGTCAGCTGCCCCAGATATAGCTTGCATCTTCAGCTCACTGAGGTCATAAGAGAGGTAATTTTTATACTGCTTCTTAACAAGTATTAGTTTTTTTCTCGAGGCTAAGCCAATGAAAATGAAAGGGTGTTGGATAGAGTGGTGCAGGAGTTCTAAAAATTTAATAAAGAATGGATTAAACTGCTGTGATGGATTGATTCATAAGGAAAGGATGAAAGGAATATTTCAGTGGCTTTCTTATACAACCTAAGCTATGGTAAATGTCCCAAAATTCACAAACACACCATTTTGGGGGGTGGATAAAGGCAGAACACATTTTTTTTTTGTTGTTAAAAGTATGCATGTGTGTATGTGTCTGAAGGAATGAGAGGAACTATTACTTGGATATTTGTCCGTAGTATGGCATTTACTCAGGACAAAGTAAGTGCAGCAATTTAAAAGGTATTGGTAAGAGTCAGAGTTTCAAGTACTTAAACATTTAAAACTCAGGGAACAATAGTGAGCAGAAGAGGTTTTAGACACTGACTCTCTCCGGAACCATCAGCAATTCATGTTGGTCTTTGGAATTATGGGAGAGACAGAGGGGTTACAGCACAGATACGCATTTGAATCTCCTAGGAAATTTCCAAAAATTACAAGCGCTTAGGTTCTACCCTAGAGACTGTGATAATTGGCTTGGCATTGGTGTGTAGAAAAAAAATCTCCCTGGGTGATTTTATTGTGTAGCCAGGGTAAAGAATCATTGACTTAGAAAAGTCAACTGGATAGCTGTGCATTCAGAATTATATATATCTAATTATATTTGGATTGCATGACCTGCAGAATATAACATATTTTAAGACATACTGGCATTAAAAATAGGTTTTCATTATCTGATAATCTATGCATAAGTGTCAATCAGATATTTGTTGAATACCTACCATGTAGAAGACACTGATAGAGCGCCTAAGGAATCTGGCATTTTATTTCTTCTTAAAGCATTTAGATATAGGGAATAATAGATATATCTTAAGACGTGATTAATGTTCTGAAGTTATATGGGCTATGTTGAATTCAGGAAGAGTAACAATTCAGGGCACCTGTGGTCACAAAGAATTCACAGAAGGTTTGCAATCCTTCCCATCACAGCTTTTCTTTTAAAGCTTTAAAAGCTTCAGTCTCTGAAGTTTTGTTAGTAGCTTTAAAGAGCTGAGATTGGGTCCTACCTCAGACCTGCCTGGTCTTTCCCCTGCAGATAAATTTTCCTCACTGAGTCACATTGTCTTGGGACCACCCCTAATTAGCTGGTGACCCCTTGTGTTTACAGCTGCCTGGAACCTGAATATAATGTTTATCTAAAATGGTAGCTTTTGACTGGCCTTACAGAATGAACAATTTAGGTGCAAGTAGAATAGGTTGAACTTGCCATGCTTCAGATTAGCAGGGGGCCATATTAAACAAAGGTAAGGAGTATACAACCTGATTGAAAAAGAAAGTTATTGCAGTAGTAACAGTTCATACAATTCATTTTCCATGTGCTCCATCTGTTAAGTACATTTTTATTATTAGCTTATGATTACAACTTTTGCCAGGAATTCATTACTTTTATTTAGTAAAAACTGAGGTTCAAAGAGTTTATACATCACACATTAGTAAGTCATCGAGTCAAGTTTCAAACACAGTCCAGCAGCCATTCTGATATCAAAGGCATCACTCAGCTGTGTTGTCTTGTATACGGGAATAGTGGGAAGAGACCAAAGGAAGACAGAGAAGGAGGGTGGCTTGTGGGATGCCTTGAACACCAGTCCAAAGGATGGATTTCATCCTGGTGGAAGTGGGGAGCCATTGAAGATTTTTGAAGGGAGAATATATTTGAGTTATTTTAGAAGGTTTATCAGGCAGGGATGTATGAGTTATATCAGTTCATAAAAAATGCCTACTTATTTATAAACTATTTATGGAACACATGTTGTGCTCTACACAGTGTCTAGTCCCTACAAGTAGAATTGCATTAATGAGTACTTTTAATCTCTAAGTCTCTTTGTGTAATATGCTGTGCTACACACTTGGGAGATAAAGAGCAGTGAGACACAGCTTCCACACTCTACATATCTTATTATTGAATCAGCCTCAGATAATTGGGTCCTTCTTGGTGTTTTCTTTTTTTTTAATAAACTCACCAATTTTTTTTAGTGTTCTTTTTCTTTCTATTTATTAAATTTATTGGGGCAACACTGGTCAATAGGGTTACATCAGTTTCAGGTGTACATTTCCTTGATCAGCATATTGCATTGTGTGCCCAACACCTAAAGTCAAATCATCTTCCATCACCATATGTTTGGCCCCCTTTACTACCCCCACCTCTTCCTTCTGGTAACCTTCTCAGTGTTTTTGTACAGCCAATTAGCTTTGGTTCTAACTCAAGGGCTCGAAGAAATGGAAGGGAAATATGAAAAGAAAAAAATAATGGGAAGAGTGTCTGTGCTTTCTGAACCTTTCTGCTTTCTTTCATACAATCCTCTGTCACCATGATTTAATATGCAGCATGCAGTGACATCTGAGTGTTCCAAATATTATTAATTTTTATTTTAAGTATGGAAATAAATTTCTCATTGTATATAACATTCTCTTTATGAAATCTTTAATATGTAGTAGTATATATGTAATATATATGTAGTATACTATAACAGGTTATGATAAGTGGGATTATATGAAGCAAGAGAAAAATATGTAGTAAATTATATAATGTTATTTTTATTTGTGGCAAAGATCTATTGATCCAGTAAATATGACCAGCATTTTTTTTGAACTTTTTCTTGATTGCTGACATTCTTTGAAGAAAAACTATTGACCATTAAGTGTCAATATTATGGCCAGAGAACAGAGCAATGTTGACCACATGAGGTATTATCCCCTGTTTCTGGGCTTTCTTGGTGCCCTGGACCTCTGACTGAGTAGGGGGCTGTGAAGTTGTTTCCAAGGTACCCTTACTCCCTATGAGTACCAAGCATTATCTGTAGTCTACACATATAAACTGTCTTATTCATAATAATTATTGCTGTTTTTCAACTGCATGTCGTTGTCATTATTATTAATCAATTATACTTGATCATGTGCAGTTCCTTCACATTTTGTTAAAAGGAATCCCTATTCACAATTGTAGCAGGCTTTGTTCTTCATTGTTTTTGTGGCCAATGTGCAGATAACCAAGAAAAAATTATTAAATAAGTGTCACTAAATTATGAAAGCATCAGCAATCTTCCAGTAGTTGGGGGATACATAAAATGTGCATTTTATAGATACAGAAATATGAGTTATTTTGTGCATGCATATTTTACTTATCTAGTGATATAAAAAACTCAAACCCAAGTATAGGTACTCAAATATGGATGTCAAATCCATCTCCCATTGCCCATTTGAATTTCAGATATGTGTTACGTAGTTCTAGCAAAGTAAGCTCACACACCCAGTGTGTGTGCTGTCTTGTGGTAGTATTGCTGAAGGTGATAGGCAGGTCCCTCTGACAATACTTGAGCAGAGTTGAAGACAACTGTCGGGCAGCCGGTCTGTGCCAATTGCATTCTTCAAGTGGATGAAAGATCTCTAACGTTAGCAGATCTGCCTTATTGGTGTCTTTGTGATATTTTTAGAGGGATAGTAAATAGAATATTTGAAGGTTGAGATTAGTTTTTATGTGAGTTATGTGGACCTGTCACTTGAAATTATTTAAACATAGCTGTTAATTTATTTTAGTTATTGAATCTCTATTTCTGAAACTGATTTTCTGGATAAAGTTGAAAAGAAAGTGGAAAGTCTAAAACTAATAAAGTAGCAAGACCAAAAAAAAATTCAAGTAGTGTAGATAAGGATTTACAGAAAAAAACAGTGGCGAAGCGAATACTAAGGCTATGATTTCTGAGTGAGTGCTTCTCCAAAATGAAAACTAAAACACACAAACAAACAACAGCAATAAACTTTAGGTTTTTGAGCAGTTTTAGGTTCACAGTAGAATTGAGAGGAAGATAGTATAGAGATTCCCCATACAGCCCGTCCCCCAACACGCACAGCTTAGCATAGCCTCCCCCTTTATCAACATTCCTTTTTCTTTTACATATAACACAAGCACCCCAGCTATAAACCCCAAAGTGGAAAGAATTGAAGGTGTGACCCTCTTTGATGGTTGGTTGAGGAGGGTCTTTCAACAAACACCATTTAAGCTATCATCTCTACACTTGAAAGGTAGCTCAAAATATACAGGTCTGATCATTTGCACTATGTAATACATAAGCACATACTGAGCCATTTTCCTTAAAATCCCCTCTGAATCCCACAGACTGCTGGGGCTGGCCACGCAGCTGTGGTGTGAGTTCCTAGACTTTGTCCTTCGTTCTCCTACTAATCATTTCCTATAGTTTTTGACAGTCATTTTTGTTTTTTGTGTTTTTTTTTTTTTTGGTGGGGGCCAGAGTGTTGCAATGCCTTTCCTTAGAAATAATTTTCCTAGCTTTAGAAATGTGAGTCTGCTTGCATAAATTTAACTTATTTTTACATCCTAGTTTGTACATTGAATTTAAAACTTAATTTTATGTATTTTAGATCATTCTTCTAAATTTTAATATACACATTAATAATACATTTAAAAAGAAATGCATTGTCTTATTTTCATGATACAATTATCTTCATTAAACACACATCGTCACTTTTAAATTGAGAGCACTTTCCATTCACCATTGAAGATGTTGTATGTCCAGAACCCCCTAAGAACACTGATATGAAATGGCTAATCAAATAATTTTAAAAATGGCAAAGAGAATATCAATATTTTTTGCTAACCCACCCATTTTACCTCAACAAAAGTTATTACAATCCCAGTAGTATTTTATTCAGCCAGTTTTGAAACACTGTCACTCAGTGAGAGTAATTCTCAAAATCAGCTAACTCAGAAGAGGAAAGTATCTTGAATATTTTGAACTTTTCTATTTACGTCTCCACTCACTGCCCCAAGTAAATATAGATTTAGCGCTTGAGCGACAGCAACAAATGCTGAAACCTAATTCTGAAGTCTCAGTGCTCCGAAGGGCCCTATTTGGCAAATCACTGCTCTCTCTGGACCTCGCTGGTCCGGCAAATATCTTTTCTGCTGACTGCAGAGGGAAACTACGGGAGATGTAGGGCACTGTCTCATGGTTTTCTTTTCTGCTTGTGTGAGATTAGTAGTACTGACTGAGGGTGCGAAGTAGTGAGTGAGTATTAAAAGTTATCTAACGGTGCCAAATGTGAACTCAAGAGTTTGGCTTTACACAAATAATACATGCAAAAGCCAGTATGCAAGAAATAGAACTAAATTTATTCCCATATAATTGAACTTTATTTGAAATTTGAGCCATCTTGAAGAATGGCAGTAGAAAACTTAAACTAGTTACTTACAACTAACAGTAAATTTGAGGATTTTTCACTAACCCACTTGAACTGGGGTGGGGGCTAAGTAGTTTCTGGGCTTTGGGAGGGAAGAGTTCCTCTAGTCCCCTTTGAAGTGAAACTAATCTGCTCTGACCTTTGTCCCTGCTGCAGATCCTTAGATATGCATGTCCCTGCACATGCCACTCTGTGTCCTTCTCACTGAAGTCATGAAGTTCCTTTAGGTCACAGGCCTTTGTCGGCCACTTCCATGTCTCTCTCCTGGCCAGAGTCTCAGGAACGTATTTAGAACTCCCGTCCAAGAATTTGACTCTGGTGTGTACTTTGGCATCCTTTGGCTGCTAACTCCATGTAGGGATTGGAAGTGCAGGGGGCTCGGAGAAAGGGGGAGAAAAAGTGTCTTCTCACCTAACAACACTAAATTTTATCTCTCGCACTTACAAAAGCTATTCAGTACTTACATCATTAATGTATTTTCTCATATAGCTTGCATATTCCCATTGTCACTACATCTGGCAAGGGAGTGTGGCTGGATTTGGGCAAGACTGGAAACTCAAACAATCTTTAAAAGTTGCAAAATCTTAAAAAAATCACTTTTTTGATATGAACTTAAAAAAACCATTCTTTTTCAAGGTTATGGAATAGTTAACCTCTGTCAGCCTTGGAGGGAGTCAAGGAGGACAGTGGGGTTGCTTTCCCAACAGTAATGTTAGTTTTCACCCTCTGTGTAGCATCCATATCGTTTAGGGGCCCTGGTTCCGTGCCAATTGGTACAGTCTCATCCCTCTTGATGGGGGTGGGATGACGTCCGTGTTGGATTAGAATGAGGACTAGGACTGCTTTCAATGTAGAAGGAAGAGAATATTTCTTTTGGATTTTGCGGGGTCTGTGTCATGTTGAAGATTGCTGCATAAATTGGCCACCCTAGGTAAAACCATGATGTGCTGATACAAGGAAGAAGGCACTCTGAAAACAGTGGCAGGGGAAGAGAACCAGAGTCCTCAGTAAACCACAGTTGAAGTCCATATAACTGTTAGAGATTTTAATAAGTAAATCAAAAATAATTCCAGTAAATGTGTAAGCAATTTGAGTTTTCTGTCCTGTCCCACCAAAAACATTCTAGTGCAAAGGTACATATTTCGATGATTTTTCCTGCAGTCAGAGTCTGGTCATTATCCCGGTATCTTGACTGAAGATGTTTTTAAGTTCTAAGTTAGAGCACTTTCCATCCCCACCCTTTTTTAGTCCGAACTTCTCTTCCTTTCTCTTGGCCGAGGGTGTCACCCTCTGAGTGTTCTGCAGAAAATTTAGAGTCACTTCAATATCTCCCTTTCTCTGCTCCTTTGTCTCCCTCCACCCGGAATCGACTGACCGCCATGTCTTTTCCTCAACCTGTTTTCTGTCCCTGTTGATATTGGCTTAGAGATGAAGCCTTTCCCACCTCTTAACTGAGTTATACAATTTCATTATTTCTGTTAACAGAAATAATGTTACAATTATTGCTACAAATAAATGCTACAATTTCTGTTAACATTGTCTCCTAACCATAACAGTCTGTCTCCTACATTGCAGTCTAATATCTTAAAAAAAAACAAAGACAAATGTATGTTCATACTCTTTCTTCTATTTTCCTTTTTTTTAATTTTTAAGTTCATTTTTAGAGAGAGAGGAAGGGAGAAAGAGAGGGAGAGAAACATCACTGCGTGGTTGCCTCTCATGTGCCCCTTATTGGGGGACCTGGCCCTCAACCCAGGCATGTGCCCTGACTGGGAATTGAACCAGTGACCCTTTGTTTTACAGGCCAGTCTCTATCCACTGAGCCACACCAGCCAGGGCCATGCTCTTTCTTTATTCAAAAGATTTTATTAACTTGCATTGCTTACAGAATAAATTTCAGACTCTTGGGCCTCAACCTACTTTTTCAGATAGAGCTCCATTGTGGTCTTATTTCATCCCTTAAAAAATGGGAATAATATTACTAAAGCCATACATAGATTGTGAGAGTTAATAGAGATAAAGTGTGTGGAACACTGTAGGCTGTGGACTAAGTGGCTATTGCTATTATATGCCAAAAAAAAAAAAAAAATAGCACTTATTGCCTAAGGATCGCCCTTGTGACTTTGCACAGGCTGTTCCTTTCATCTGCTTTGCCCAGCCCCCTTGTGAGTGTCTTTCCTAATCCAGCTAGTTCCTTTTCTCTGTGCCTCTTTCAGCATTCCCTCTGTTATACAACCTGTATTTTTTGGATAACTTTAATAGCGTTTGTAGCATTTTCCATATATGTTTTACAAGCTTTTTAAAAAATTGAAAAAAAAATCCCAAAGCCTGTGGACCTGCATATCATTATGATAAGTGAACTAAGTCGGAGAAAGACAAGTACCATATGACTCTTATATGGAATCTAATGAACAGAATGAACTAACAAGCAAAATAGTGACAGATTCATAGATAGAGAGCAGGCTGACAGCTGTCCAGGGTGGGGGCTGGGTGGGGGTGGTGGAGGGTGGTTCCAAAAAGGGAAAATAATGAAAAACTAATGGACAAACTGTAGCATGGTGATTGCCGAGGGGAGGAGGAGGGAGGGGTGGTGGAGGGTATGGGGGGATTGATAGGGATGGAAGGAGACTTGAGCTGGGGTGGTGAGCACACGATTCAATGTACACTGTGTTGTGGGATTCTGCACCCGAGACCTGTATAATTTTATTAAACAGAGTCACCCCAATAAATTCAATAAAAAGGAAAACAAAAACAACAAAAAACAAAGCCTTTTGTTTTCTTTTATTGAGTCTATTGAAAATTGAAATCAAACCTTATTCATCTGACTAAAAACACAGCTCTCCTCTGACATTTCCCAACTTAATTTTTCTCTAGCACTTATAAATATTTAATATTTAGATAATATGATTAAATAATATAATGAACTTGTTTCTTAAATTTTCTAATTTCCCCACTAAAATGCGTGGTCCACTAGGGTACATAATTTTGTCTTTTTTATTTACTACTGTATCACCCAGTCCCTAAAAGTGGCCAACACTGATGGAATGAATGGATGAATGTCTAACTTATCTTTTTTCCTAATGCCTAACACAGTAGCTAGCATGTTTTAGGTGCCAAAAAAGGTAGCTGAATACATGAGTGATTCTATAAACATGGAAGATTAGACACATGTGAGTTGGTGACTTATGTGTAGAAGGCTTTTTATTATGGTCTAGGTGCACTTAGTTTTGAGAAGGTAAGAGCCAATCATAGTGATATGATTTCAAGTACTCTTTTGACATTTTGGGGTTTTTTCCCCCTGAGGTTGAGTGTATACAATGGAAAGAAAGGAGGTAAGAGGGAAGATGGAGCCTCTTAGTTTTTACCGTTACAAGCAGTGAATTAAAATTGTTATATAGAAGTTTTAACCAGTCACCCTGTTTGCAGTTTATAAAAGGGACATGTAAACCTAAAGTTTCACTGTTAAGAGCATTTTTTTCCCTATTTTTTTTATCTTTTGAGACTAGTTCAATTCTACATAGCCTTTTAAAACACAAAGTTTTTGTTAAATCACCAAAGATAAATAGAATTGAGTCAAAACAAGAGTGCTTTTTAGTGCTGATTATGACTTGTGAGACTGAAAACTTTATTTCATTTTATAATACTCATGGTCCAGCCAGATATTAGTGACTGTATTGATCACATTTGAATTGGTGACTTCAATGTAGAAGGTTCTCTGTTCCAATATCAAAATAATATTTAGCTTACAATTAAAAGAAAGAATGAAAGAATAAAGGAAAAAAAGAAATGAAGGAAAAAAGAAGGCAGAGAGAGCAGAAAGGGCAGATGAAAGGAAGTAGAAGAAAGGTTGGAGGGAGAGAGGGAAGAAGGGAGGATGGTGAAGGAATGCCTCTTTCTGGTTTCTGGTTCCAAGAACAAGTTATTTTCATTAGAAACCCATGTGGAATGAAGTAGAGAGAAGGGACATGCAGCTTTTATTAACAATCTGGAAATAGGTGAAAAATATGCAAGAGTTTAAAAAGAAAAACATTTAAGTTTACAACATCAGAGCCTGGCTAGAAATATGTAAGCGGATTTTAATGTCTGGTCTGAAATTTTGTTAGACATTGTTTCCAGTTAAGGACTATGAAAATAGAAGGGATCTCAGTTTGTAATGGTAGGGAGTATCAAACTTTCGTTCTCTACAAGTATTTGATTTTTTCGTGTTGACTCTGTTACCAGTCTGCGGACCACACATTTTAATATTTTGAGTAGTAGTTTAGATCTTGGTTTTATCATACATTTCCATAATTATTTGGATACAAAATGTAGCAGGACTGCTGTCAGAAAAACCATGCTTTAGCATAATAGTGAACTTAAAAGTGTTGATAATGAATAGAAATGTAGGGCAGTGTTACAAACCGAGGAGTGGTTATTTGGACGTGAACAACTGGTGAGATCAAGGAATCCCTAGGGCAGAAATGTACTGTGTAACCACTAAATGGTGAATGAGGTGTGAGAAATGATAATATTTATATTAAAGAAATGTTAGCTGAATTGAGACTACCCAAATATTCATCTTCATCTTTAAAGACCTAAAGACTTCTTTCCAACTAAAGACATAAGTTATGGGACCTATGTTATTATACTTGGAAAGCTGCATTGTTTAAAATTACATGAAACTTAATATTTGGAAAGGAAAAGCTTGGAAAATAAGGGACCAATGTAGCAGTTGAGAAGGTAACATCAACTCAGAAAAAAAATCATTACTCAAATCATTACTTTGGGTTGGGTTAAGGAGTTAAGGGTAAGGTACTTTTATTTTAAATTGCACATAGGAAAAGTTTAATAATTACCAAAGTAATACAGTATATTTGAACATCCAAATAATTTATAATTCTTTGAAGGGAAAATTATATTTAACTCTGCAGTCTTTAGTTTGTGTAGCATTTTCACATTATTATCTCACGTAAGCCCATCAGACAAATGTCCGAATGTATTTTGCCTATTTTACTTTTTTACATACATTGATAGAGACTCAGAGTAGTTTAATGAGTTGTCTCCTTCACTTGAATTATCATATATATATATATATATATATATATATGCATCAGTAACTCAAATGTCTAGTTATTTTACAGGTTTGCTTGATATTTTTACATTTAGAATATCTATAAGCATTTCTTTATAACTTTTTTTTAGTCTTTATATCTAAACACAAATGAAAATTTTAGTAACACAGTGTGGCAGTTGGTAGCTGTGCCAAAGAGAGGTCACTCACCAGTAGATATTCTTATGAATGGATTTTATATTCTGGAAAAATTTATTCAAGTCTTAGTTTGTATTACATTAAAATAATTTCAGATGTACAGAATGTACATCCTTTTTGCTTGCTTATTTACATTCAAGTAACATACCCAGGAGATTAAATATTTTAAATTACATTTTAATTTAAATGTATATCTTATTGGTTCCTCTTTTCATTTATCTGTAATTTTGTTAGTGTAGGTATGGTATTATTATTTGAGCCATTGCATAACTTGAACATACCTGTGTAGCTTTCAGCATGGATTATACATTTTTTTATTTGCAAGAACATACTAAGCATTGTTTTTTTATGTAAGAATTCAGCATTTCCCCATTGCAAGATGACCTTCATTTCCATTACTTCATTAAAATAGTACATGTCTTTATATACATTGATATGCACACAGAGGTTGTTTCCAGGTCATTCAAATGTCATTGCCCTTTTTGTTGTTTTTCCTTGTAATCTGTCATTTTATTATATTTGAATCTTTCAGGACTGAGCTAGAACATGGATTATTTATAATTTCACATTTATAACATTCAAGGAAATTGTTGATAATAAAATCAAGTTTATATCACTTTTGAATTGTTACCAGGGAAGGGGGAACATTATCTTTCAAGGTGAGGGCTAAAGATTTTATTTCTTTTCTTTTCTGTCTCCTAATGACGTATAGGGACACCTGACCATTTCAATCCAGTAATTATTGGCTAGGACCCAGTAATTTTCTTTCTGAGGCATTTAGTGTTTATATATTGTTTTGTCCTCTCAATTGTAATAAGTCTATTCATTGTAAACAGATAGTAATTTAACATGTTACTTCTCATAGGAATATTTTAAAGTAAAAACACATTATAGGAAAGCAGTTAATTTTTTAGTTTCCTTTAAATTTCACCATATGGGACAACCAGTTTTACAAACTATGTGACAATTCCTGCTTTTTGTTTTTTTTTAATTTTATTTTTCAGTTACAGGTTACATTCAATATTATTTTGTACTAGTTTCAGAGTTTTAGGTGTACAGTGTGGTGGTTAGATAATTATATATTTTACAAAGTATTCCCCCTGATGTTTGCAGTACTCACTGATACCATACATACTTGTTACAATATCATTGACTATATTCCCTATGCTGTACTTTACATTTTGTAGCTACCAGTTTGTACTTCTTAATCCTTTCACCTTTTTCACCAGCCCCAAAACTCCCACCCCTATGGCAACCGTCAGTCTGTTCTCTGTATCAATGGAACCTTTTTTGTTTGGTTTTAATCTGTGCAAATAAACAATACAAAATTTAACAAAAAAATCCATTGTGTGAAAACATTTAAGGTATTTAAAGGCCAAATATTTTCATGCTGTATTCTGTTTTCGTTTTCCATAAGATCAATACCCTCTTATAACACAGATAATTAAAATTTCACTGTCTTTTGAATTTAAGCAGATTAATCTGGATAATATGAGGCTTCAGGATTAGATGAGTGGGCAAAAGGTCAGGTGAGTCAGACCAAAACCTGGAGGTTGCACTGTATAATTTTTGCCAGTCCTGTTCAATCTACTGTTAGAAATTATGAGGATTTCCTCCCAACACATAAAGTATGCAGAGTGTGTAACTTCTTTCCATCTAATTATATACTTGAGTGGTGAACGTGTTGTCAGATTCTGAAACCATCTTTGAATTAGATTTTTTTCACCTTGGTACTCTGTGCTTTCTGAGATTTTACACGGTTATATGAACTGTGGGTGATGCTCAATATTGACAAGTGCAGTGAAAACAACAGATGGTAAGATATTGATGGAGAAATTTGTTAATGGGCCAGTTGTCTTGCTTAGAAGTACAGCTCTTTAGTAAATTTTTCCTGATTTTCTACACTATGTGCCCTGGAAGGAGGAAAGAACACAAAGGTCCTTTTATATTTCTTCATGGGAAAAAAACGGGAATGTCAACCTTAAATGAAACCACTTTTAGTAAATGGTTACTACATCATCAAAAAGAACTCTTTTTTTCAAAACATTATAATTTCTATGATAAAAATTAAAGATTTATTTCACTTTTATAAGTCTGTTGACTCAATCAATAATTGACCTTCCCTACATTCGATACATAGTGTTGTACACATTCACCTGTGTGTGGAGGGAAGAGGGTGTTTCAAAACCCATTGTAAACATCTCAGGAGAGAAAGATGTCTTATGAGTCCTTTATATAGGGGATGGGAGGTCGGGCTTCCTGAGATCTCTGGAACTGGATACATTCACAGAAATACTCAATAAATCCTTTCTCTAGGAGGAGGAGTATTTTGCGTCTTTGCTATTTGGGTTTTGCTAATTGGCTGTTGATGATGTGGACTTGCTTTAAGGAATCATGAAAGAATCTGTCAAGCTTCAGCTCTGGTTAGACTCCAGGTTTGCACAATTATCTGAGAGCAGAGAAAATACTCAACTTTCTCATCAGGCTTTTCATTTACTCAAAGGTTATATAAGGTTATATAAGGTTAGTATACAGAAGAAAGGTAGTGCACCTGCTCGCTGTTGGAGGCAGCTGAAGACCCAAATTGGGGAACTGCTCTTCTCACTCTTAGTCCCTCAGGTTCTTTCACTGACTTGTATTGTACTAACCTGTTCCACTGATTGTCATGCAGATGACCCATACCTATAGCGCCCTTTCTGAAAACCTTCGCAGTTTTTTTGAATGCTATTTCATCTTCAGTTTGCTTGTTGTATCCAAACCCCTGAAGATTCCAGAGGAAGCTCAGCTAACTCTGTCTTCTTTCTCAAGATCCTATTGTATGTACATATTTTTAAACTTAAATCACATCACTGAATAGCATGTGAGGTATATTTAACTTATCTGCTTATTCATGTTTACATGCACTAGTTCATGTAATTCTCCCCACTAATCCAATAGATTAGTTATTGTTATCTGCATTTTAAAGATGGGAAACTGAGGCCGAGAGTATGTATGGTCACTCAGGGAGTGGGTCAGCTTCATGGTTGGAAGGCTGCTAAGGCAGAGAAATTAGGAGATCATTCCAGTAGAAATATCACCTTATACTCTTGTATACCTAAATGTGGCTTTATCAATAGAATATATGTTTAAGAATGGAAATGAAGAACCCAGGAAATCGTTTAAAAATCTTTAAAAAATTAGAGCATATGTAATATATAAATAAAACCCCCAATTCAGTTGTTTGTCAGATACCCCACCTTATTTATCTCTGGTATGCTTAACATGTTTCCGGGTAGAAATGACAGCCAGAATGACAGTTGTCTGAAAGAAAGTAGTCAAAGGGTTTAAAAGTAATCTACCACCCTTACTGTCTGACTTACCTTATATATTTTTTCAATTATACCATTTTTCTTTTTTTCTGGAAAACAACATTTAGAGTATCAAATCTTGGGGTGGGATTCTGATTATTTGCATACGCCTTTGCAGTAAATTTATATAATCTTATCTTGTCTGCAAAAGGTGTACATTATACAGGGCCTTAAACTGATTTGAAGAAAGTCTTGTCTTTTTTTTTTTTCATGCTGCTCCGAAGAAGCAAATCAGCCTAAAATTTGGTGATCTTTGACGTCCCTGACGCCTGCTGCAATGCTCTCTGCCTCCCAGAATGCATCCTGCCACCGTCCTCTCATGTGCCCTAGTGCTGCTAATGGCAGAGATTCTCTGACCTTTGCGGGTCAGACGTGAAATGGAAAATACTCTGAAAAATGAATGACCTAAATGAATTTATTCTTACAGTTTTGTCAATTTTGCTCTCAGAACAGATATCTGGTGGTTAGAACATCTGGAATTTATTTTCTAATCTGTCTGTTCTCCGTCTGGTCACACCTCCATTTAGCCACTAGTAAAGTAAGCCAACACAAAACGAAATCATAGCTTCCCTCTTTGATTGTGGAATGTAATGAAACACCTAGGAATTTGCTAATTGGTAGACTAAAGGTGAAGTTGTAAGTACAAAGTAAGTACCTCCTCCCTGTTTTTTTTTTTGTATAAAAAAGACAACCTGCCAATGGAAAGGCAGATTTAGAGATAAAGTAATTAGTTCCAATTTAAATTTGAACTCAGGAAAATTTACTGTGAATTTAAATAATGTATGCTATTCCAATATATTTTAATTACCATTGCTACTTCTCATTTACATCTAGCTAAGGAAATAACAAAACTTACTACTGTGTTCTCAGGTATGAAAAGGAAAATGTCTAAAACACTGTTGGAAAGCCAGTTTTTGATTAAAGTTATTCTTCCTGATTTTCTGACTGCCTCAGAGAATTAAGTGTTTATTTAGGGTTGTAAAACCTGATATTTTCGTGGTAACCCTCATTGTTGCATCACCATATTAACATATTATAGCTCCATAAACAAATTTGTCTCCCTCGGCACTTCCCAGCATACTTAAAACATTCACACATTAAAAAAAAAACTTAATTAGCCATGGAAAACTAACAGTATTGTTAAAAACCTATATTTTTGTCTCAGAACTGATTTTTTCTGCTCCAATATTGATGTTAAATTTTACATAGAGAATAATATTCAAGAAAATGCCCTTTTTAAGAGGGGGAGGTGTTGGAATAGCAAGGAGTACTTAACATTTCGAGGGGTAAGAATGTTGGGATAGGGATAACAATATGGATTACTTCATTAGCCATCATAGTAAGGGCAGTCAAAGTTTTGTAAAGGACATATGGCCATTGGAAATTATATTTTTTTCAAAGAAATATCTTAAGTGCAATGATTAATAATTAAACTTACAATTATTCTTTAACCACATAATATAGTATATCTTTACATTGATACCACTTTATGCTATATACATATTATGTGTGTTTGTGTAGTGTGTAGAGGATGCTAATCTAAGTGCCTTAGATGGATATAATAATTCTTTATTGATTGTTAGAATTCAAATTGTCATAACATATTTTTACAATGAAACAACAGTGAGTTTGGTACTTTTGCACATAGTGTCTTTAAGTGGGTATGGAACTCTATTTTATTTTACTCTTCATACCTGCACTGGATATTTCTGCTAATTTCTTGTTCTTAATGGGTACCCACTTGGCTTCAGAAGGTTATGATTGTTGTGTTAAAATGTTATGTTTGAAACGAGCTAATTTCTTCCATCAGTCACATATGTAAATGTATCTCCAAAGTATTGCATAATTTTCACTTATTAATAATGTGCAGTTGCATTTGATTTAAAAGTTTGAACAGGAGAATGTAGTACCAAGTGGAGGGCCTTCAATGCTAGAGTGTTTTTTTTTCCCTTGCCCTACGTACTTATTGCTATGGTAACTGCCTAGTGAATAGGCAGAGGATGCTGCTTACTTAATGGTAGCTGGTGGTCGCTAGGGGACTTAACAGAAGATTCCAAGAAAGCAAGTGTACATATAAGTGAATTCTTTGGAAAACAAATGATACATTTTGCCATAAAAAGGCTTCCCAGGCCAACTCGTAAAGCCTATTTAACCCACATGTATTGGATAGAAAGTTACAATGGAACTATTTCAACTATACTTGACCACCAGGCCTTCGTGCTCACGCACTCATTATGAGTGTCACTGGGAGGCTTTTATCGGTGGGCACCACAGCTGGAGGATGGAGGTGTGGGGGCAGAAGAAACAAGTATGAAAAAGTCCTTTTCTCTTAAGATCTGATCATTCTTTTCTGGGTAAGTTATGATCCATTTCAATTTGAGACGAGGAACTATTTTGCTAACTCTAGCCGTGGGAGTAAAGACTCGCCAGCCTCTTTGGGAAGCCGGTAGCAGGGGCAGAAAGGAAGGAGGAGTGAAGTGCAAGCCGAGCAAAATGGAATCCAGCTGCTCAGGGAGCTTGCAGACCAGACAGAGGGTGCATGATTCTTAGATCTGTGCTCTTGTGAAACAGTGAAGTTTTGAAGATGTTGGAACCAGGAGAAGAAAGCTCATATTGCAGACAGAGGAGAAGGATTTGTTTGCACTGGACCCAGTATTCCAGTAGAGTCTGAAGGGTGCAGGAGTGTTTTAATACATTCATGTGATTTATGCTTGCTCTACATGCATTAATTGATTCTTACATCATGCTTCATTTTCCCTTGTGTTCCTTATCAACGTTCAGTTAAAAAACTTCATCTGTGCTATATTCAGCAGCAAAATAAACTTTCCGTCCATTTCTGCCTCAACATTGACTTATTTCAAATTATATGAAAGTTATCTCTCCCTTAACCAGCCAGTCATTTTTGTCATTTGTGTTCAAGGCAAACAAATAAGCTTTACATTTTTTTATCATTAACATTTTAATGCAGTGTTCACTTCATATTTTAAAACATATACTCTTTCTAGGACAGTAGAACTTTTTATTTTTCTTCATTTTATTACCAGTAATTTATTTTTCACATTTCAAAAATATTTTACACCTAATTGTTTTAGTCTGCTTGGGCTGTCATAACAAAATACCCCGGTCTGGGTGGCTTAAATAACAAGCATTTATTTTTCACAGTTGCAGAGCTTGGGAAGTCCAAGGTCAAGGTGATGGCCAGTTGGTTCCTGGTAGGAACATGTTTCTCTGTTTGCAAGTAGACAACTTTTTGCTCTGCCCTCGCATGGCAGAGAGAGAATGTCCCTCCCTTCCTTTTATAAAGTCACTAATGCCGTTATGAAGCGCCCCCCCATGGCCTTGTGTAACTCCAATTGTCTCCCAAAGGTCCCATCTCCAAATATAGTCACATTAGGGAGTAGAACTTCAACACCTTAATTTGGGGGGCAGCACAAAATTCAGTCCATAGCACTGAAATTTAAAAAAAAAAAACATGGTGCTTTTTCAATTATTGTGTTTGTTCTTTAGTGTTTCAGTCAAATAAAAATTGATAAATGAGATATTTAAGTGTATCCTATAACTCAACGAGAGTTAGTTGTTTTCTGTATATTTCAACATTTCATATTTTAAGCACTCACTTCACTGTATGTGGTGGATATACGCTTCATATAGATTAGCAACTTTTTCTAGAAGCTGTTTTTGGCTTGTATAGTTTAAAAAAATCATTTGGCTTTTCAGATATGTAAAATTTTGATTATCTACATGCCTTAGTGTAAAGAGGCACTTTATAAATATTTACTAAATTCAATGTTGGAGATTCTAATCTGTGTGAAGAGAACTTTGAGTAAAATAGGAGTCTAGCATGTGTATGTTAGTATATAAAAGCATTTGATATCAAATAAACTATTTTGATAGGGGGTTTAGGCCGAGTGATGAAAGTTCTTGTGTTGATGGATGCAGGGAGGGTCAAGCACGGTGATACACTAAACACGATGTGAATGAACACCACTGTGTTTCTTTCTACTCTGAAGGCCTGAGCTTATTCAACATTCCTTTGAATTTTTTATACATATTTGTAACTAATTTATTTTTTATATGTGAAGAACAAGATGCTGTCTATTTTTATTAGGATTACTTAGTACATTCTCTCTATCTCTTGTTTCAAATACCAAATTCTTCTGGGATGCTCCTTTCCCTTATAACTGTTCAAAATCCTCTTCCTTCTTTCTCAGTCTACATGTTTGCTGCTCTATTTCTCCTCAGTGCTTTCTCCTCCGAACAAGGGCTGAACATGAATAATTGAATGACAAATAGTTTTTAGTTCAGAGTAGCAATGGCACAGCTGCCAAACTTGCCTATAAGCATCATTGGCATGGAAAACTAGCCCCAGGACCTGTTCTTCTCTTTGGAATAGATCAGTGGCTCAAAAATTTCAGTGAAAGCTGCTGAAGTACAAGGTCTTATCTAGAGGAGAAAAATACCCAAATGACTAATGATCTATTTTCTGATCAAGGCTGTATTCTAACTGACAAATGTGTAAATATCCCTAGTGCTTAATATTACAACTTCTGCTACTGACTTTTAGGTTACTAGATAAAATAATCAGTATCAGTGTTTCTACTGCTACTGTGGAACTGATGGTATAGAAGAAATCACAATACCATTTCAACAGAAACAATTGAATCATTGAATCCCAAACGTTAGGCAGGGAGAGAATTAAAGTCATCTCCAAATCCCTTGCTACTATTATATGTTTTTATGTAGAGACGTCTCCATATATTTACCCTTTGTTTTTAGAAGAAACACAGTTTGTTTAAATTTATGAATGCCAGTCATATAATAGATTGTATACTCTTTCTGTATATCTAAACATGTCACTTGATTAGTTTTAAATACTAATAACTCATCTAATCTTTTCAGAAGCACCCTTTTAGGCCGTGTAACGTTGACGGTATCACAAAGCGTATTATGGAGGAGGTGGTCCCCTTACACTTAGAGAGACAACCAGTGACAAATAGAAGGTCATTTTCTGATTTAAGGGGTCACTTTCCTTTCTTCTCTGGAGGGCTGCCATCCCGCCCACCACCCCTCCCCTAACAGGTCTCTGAATAGTCTCTGTGAATGGGCCAGCACGCCTCTGTTTAGGCCTCAGCCACTTTTGGTGCAGTACTTGAAAAGAGCCCGTGCAGGTCAGAAGTGAATGGGATAGCCCAGAATCACTGCTGGGAAACATGTTGGAGCAAGTCACAGACTAATCTGGGAGTGACTTCAGACAAAGAAAACAAAAGAACTCTTTAGGGTCTAAATCACCCTCTTGACAGAGGAGAGTTCCAGCAGAAGTCGCCCTGCTAAGGACTAGTTATTTCTGTGTTCCTTTCTCTTAATTCTAATAAGTTTTAGAGGTAAAGGACAAAAGCCTACCCATCACAAAAATCAGGGGATTTCCTTAAATTGAAAAGAAGTACAATGTGAAGTAAACTTCTTTGGATTTTGTAAACTTCTGTCCATTACAGCTGAAGGTATAATAGCAAAGTCAAACTCTGGAAGAGTAATCTTCCAGGGTTTTATGATAATGTGGTCCAAGAACATGGCTGTCATCCACAAGTAAAACCCAGATTCCAGAGGAATGTCTTTTAAACTGTCTTCCATAAATATTGTTGCTCTTTATCAGGGTAATGACATAGACAGTCATAAATAATTTGAGAATACATTTTCTATATGACTCCGGAGTCTACATAGCCTTCGTTGCTTAGTGAGGATTTTTTTTTTAATACATTAACAGTAAAAGAACAATTGGCAGGTTAGAAAGTTTTGTAAAAACTTGCCTTATCGAGTTTCAATTTTTATGATCCAAATACTCATTTAATGGATACCTGTCCCTCCCACCACCCATCTTTATGATCAAGGCGTTCTGAGAGAGCTGCAGTGGGCTTTTCTTTATACAATTGTTACGAGTAACTCAATGATCAACTTTCTAAATTCATGCTCAGAACAGGCAGTATTCATGAGATGTTTTTGTCTGTGTGTGGACTCGGATATAAAGGAAGTAATGACAAAGCCCACCTGAACCTCTGACGGTACAGACAGGAGTTGTTGTGGACTTACGTAGCTTTTCCATACTTTTCTAATCAGTCACAAAACTAATTTGCCTGTTTAAATGTCATGATCTTCTTGGGAGGTGAGAAGATTTGAGATTTGAAATGAATTATGCTTTTATGCCAACACAGAAACTTTCTGCTTCATGGGTAATATATAATAGGAGACAATTATAATTAGAGAACAGAATGTAAATGTAATAAATGTTGACAGTTTAAGAGTAATGCTATAGTGAGAGAGGCCAGGGTCTGTGAGGAGGGGACATGGTGAAGGGGTGTGGCAAGGTACTCATTTTCTTCTCTTTTGTTTCTTAGAGAGTAAGAAATATTGCCTAATGCCCATGGGATATTTAATTATTAAGATGAAATATTGGAGAAGTTAAACAATAAAATTCTACCTAAGAAAAGTTTGGAGGAGGGAGAGAGAACAACATTGGGGTATATTGGGGAAGATAGAAAAGTAGTACATATAAGTTAATTTCCATATATTTTATAGGAGTGAGCAGGTGCTCCTTACAGCTGAAGAATCAAGAAATGGAGGGAAAAATAGATTATCTCAAGTATTAACCTCATGGCCAAAGCAAGAGGAAACTTTACTTTCACTTGTAACCTTTCATTCCATGTATTACTTTGATATATTTACACAGGTAATGAGTGATTCAGTAGGTATATTAAGTGTGAAATTTTAGGAAATTTTCCGAGTAGTCGATAATTTTTCACTGCATCGGAGGAAAATACAAACACTTATACAGATATGTTTAAAAATGCTATTTTCAGAGAAATTCAGTAAAATATAAATAAATTAGATAAACATTATTTTTGTAAGTGTATACAGTCATTTTAAAGTTAATCATGAAAGAATAAATTTGTGCTTGTTAAAGTGTTTTACAAATTTTAAATGGTTAAAAATATTAGGTGCTTCTATTATTTATCAGGCTTGTCTGTGTAGGTTTTTTTAGGGAGAAGTAAATGTTTAATAACTTCATGAGGAAAAATGCCCTATGAATTATATTTCCAAGGATTATTTTGACCCATGCTCTGAAATTTATCGTTCTGTAGACATGGGGCTGTATTAACAAATGTGTGATTTTTAAAAGCATCTATTATAATGCAAGTAGTTAGAGAAACACACTGTAGAGACTGTAATAAAATATAACTGGTATGAGTCACTAAAAAATACCTTCTTTTGTTAGTTCTCTCCATCACTCTCGTTTAATAAGAATGTACATATAAAAACTTAGTTTATAGCCAGTGGTATAGAGGTGAAAACTGGCTTAGCCATTCACACACACACACACACACACACACACACACACACACACACACCAGCAATAGCAGCAGCCACGGCAAGTTGATTATAACCCAAACATGCTGTTTGCTCTGAGATCTGGACTCCACTTTGGTCTGATGACAACTTGAATGTTCATTTCAGGTCTCAGAGTCAAATTTTTATTTAGTATGTTTATTGAAAAATTAGATTATTTTCTTGCCTTTTTTCCCTTATTGATTAACGTGTCTATATTTATTTGAAGTATAGTTTCCATACAATATTTTATTAGTTTCAGGTGTACAACACAGTGGTTGACATTATGCTCATGCTGGGAACACCACTCTAAGTCTAGTACAAATCTGTCACTGTGCAAAGCTATCACACTGTTATTGACTACATTCCTTTTTGTTTTTTTCACCCATCCCTTACCCCCATCCCCTCTGGCAACCATCAGTTTGTTCTTTGTTTCTGTGAGTCTGTGTTTGTTTTATTTGTTCATTTGTTTTGATTTTTTAAAAATTCCATACATTAATACCTTTCTCTGTCTGACATATTTCACTTAGCTTAACACCCTCTGGGTCCATCCATGTTGTTGCAAATAGTAAGATTTTATTATCTTTTATTGTTGAGTAATATTCCATTGTATATATATACCACATCTTTTTATGCATTCAAATAATGATGGACCCTTAGGTTGCTTCCATATCTTGGCTATTGTAAATAATGTTGCCATAAACATACAGGCACATGTATCTGTTTGAATTAGTGTGTTCATTTTTTTTTCTAAATAAGATGCTAAAATATCAAGGAATATTTTAGGAGGAATAATAGTTAAACATTTGGCATTTTCTGCAAACCTAGAGAATTCATGACAGAAGTAGACGTATAATGAGAGTATCAGAAATTTAGGGCTAATGGAATTTAGCCCTAAATTTAGAAATTAGCCCTAATTTTAGAAATTTAGGACTAGTGAAAAGTCATAGGGAGACAGAGTATGGTACACCTTAAAGAAGTTCTTCCTGTCAGTTAAAATAATTAAAATTAAAATGGAATTCTTAAGCTGAGCTCATCATCACTCATAATGTTTAAGTCAATTATATGAGCAATTGCTACTTATTGAGCACTTATATACTAAATACTCTTAAGCCCTTTTCATTTGTTATTTTATTCAGCTCTTAGAGCATCCCTAAGAGAAAAGTACTGCAAAATAGCTCTACCTTACAGGTGTGAAAAATAAAGATTCAAGGTGAGTAAGTGTTCTGCTTAAAATCTCACAGGCTATACATGACAGGTAATAAATTCTTCTGGCTCTGAATGCTGAACTCCCAAATAAGAAGATCAAATCTAAGTTCAATATATTTAGATTACATATATTTTCAAGAGGGTATGGCTTAGATGCACTTAGGATCTTTAAAAAAATTTTAATGTCAACCACATGTCTTAATGATTTTCTTTAATTTTACATGGACTCAGATTAGCATGATCTGCTAGTAGTTACTGTTGTAGTATTTAATGGTGTAAAGGAGGAAGGCCAATCCTATTTCCCACCAAATGGACTTCAGATATTATCTTTTTGGTGGTTAGAAGAAGGTGTTTTGGTGCCTTCGATAGTATTAAAAAGAAATGCATGAATTCTTGTCAAACACTGCTCTTGTTTTTGGAGTTTTCAGAGCAGTTGTATGGAAAGGTACGTAATTTAGGGCATAACATCCTATTGTAAATATTCCCTAGTGATTGATAGCCTAATGCAGTGTTCGGAGCTAATGGCTTTGCTATAAATAATCTCTTTTTGGGCCTAGAATGCTCAAGTATTTGTGGAAACAGTGAGAGTTAAAGCAAGAGAGAGAAAGTGAAAGCTACATCAACAAAGCAGACTGGTGCTTCTATCTCCATCTGAATTCCTAGAACCAGAAGGAGAATGAGAACATGAGTGATAACAGTCTCAGGTCCAACACTCATGTGGCAAAAAGCAGAAAATATAAATGAGAGACCTTTTTCATAAGGGACTGTTGCTTCTTAAGCCACAGCGACTCCTGAATATTAGTATTCACAGGCCAGTAAATATTTCAAGTGCCAACTAGTAAGATGAAATCTTTTTTTTAGGTAAGACAAGAAGAGGTGGGCTTCTCTCCAGGAGGAGGGAGACAGATGTTTCAAGTTATGGACATAAAGCAAAAATATTCAATCTTTTACAATTTTTAATTTTCTCCCTGCATTCTTACAGGGGTGTCCAACCTGTGGCCCATGGGCCGCCCAGCATGGCTATGAATGTGGCTCAACACAAAATCATAAATGCACTTAAAACATTATGAGATTTTTTCATGTGTGTGATTATGTGTCACAATGTATTTAATGTGTGGCTCAAAACAACTCTTCTATTTCCAGTGTGGCCCAGAGATGCCAAAAGGTTGGACACGTCTGCTTCCCAAACTTCCTAGGATCCGTGCTGGCTATCCTCACTTCTTCTATACAATAGGTGCTTAGACACGCCAGCATCAAGAGCTGAATCTGACAGATGGCTACAATCGCATTGATCTAATATATTAATCCTGATCCAAATGGAGGAGAGAATCTAATACCTTCCAAAGTGACTCTGAAGCTTTAATCAATAACGGGAATGTTAGATTTTGGCAAAATAAGAAATGTTAGATTTTTAAAGCTGACTATATGACCCCAATAAAAAAGAATCAATTTTTATTAGGAACAGAATCTGGCAGTTTTGTATAATGCATCCAGAATTTCCTTGACAAAATTTGAGTAATGGATGAGCTCTGCTGGAAATTAGGTATTTTTTCCCTGACTTTAACATGATGCACCAGAAGCTTCAATCAATAATTCTTGCATCGGAGAACAGTTTTGAAGTAGGCAAACAGCATGTGTAATACAGTGTCATGTGTACATAATTATCTCAGCATGCCAAAGGGTAGAAAACTATCTTCAAGTAGCAGAGAATTAATAACCCTCTGTTTCATTGTTCAGCATTTTATTCTAAAGTTCTGTTGGTTTTTCTTTTTTTTTCCTAAGAGATTTTCTTAAAAGCACAAACCTGACATTGCTCAATACAGCTTACTTTCGTTAACAGTGAGCTGAAGTGCTGTTGAAAGCCAAACACAGTGATTGTTAGTGTCTGAGAAGGCTATTGACAAAGAAAAATTTAATGGTGTTAGATAGTATATGGAAATCCATGCATGTATACATTCAAGAGGAGTCTAACCCACATGAATTCTTCTAAATAGACACAGAGTTGTGTGTTTGAAAAAAAAAACAGTGTGGAACTGTTTATTTCAAATAAGGAGGATTTAACCATTGCATACACTGCTGAGTTAATCAGATGACACTGTTGTGGAATATCGATTGTTTAGTTAGTATGAAAGGAATATACAGTTCTTATTGAAAGGTTATGTTTTACCTTTTAGTTGGTACTTTTTGAAGGGAACATTAGCCTTGTGTTAGGGAAGTGAAACAAGGACAGTATCCACTGAAAGTCATGGGTGTTCTGCTGGCATTGTCAGGTTCCTAACTGGTTCATGTTATGATAATTGGGTGAACTGTAAGAATGTTGTTGTGTATGTTCAATCTTGTTTTATTTCTAGTGTGTGAGTAATAGGCATTGAGCTGCTTAAGACATATAGCAACATAGAAAAATATCCATTAAAAGCTAGTCATTTAAAAATACAAAAATTAGTCATTAAAAATAGAAAAATTTAAAACTCAATCTGGAAGTGTTGGGGATCCGGCTATACTTCTTATCCAATTTCCCAAACTGCTGAATTGGCCAAAACCAGCCAGAATGATTTTTTTTGAGAAAATAACACAGGTTTATTATATTTCATAAGAGATAGGTGTTCAATGACCTGAAGATCCCCTTTGTGACACCTATTTACTGTACCCCCGGCTCCAGCGGACACTGAAATGCTGTGACAACGTGGGCTTGTCCCAGTGAAAGGGAGCCGGTGTGTTTTCAGTCATTAAGCTTGCTCCTGGGGCTGGGGCGCCTGAGGCAATCACCAGTAACTGATTTTCACCCCAGAGACCTCGCAGACACACTGTTTGTGACTGCAGGCAATTAAGACAGTCTACTATGAAATCAATAATATTTGGGGGACATCATGTATATTTACTAAGCACAGTGATAAATACACTAATGTGTGTGTCCTACCCACAAAAATCTGCAATTTTGTGGAGGAGAAACTGTATAATAGAAGCTTGTTAACTCTATAATCAAAACAAAACAAAAACAAATATAGAAATTTCAGAAGTGTTGAAGGCAGTATTTGATTAATTGGTAGAATAACTAACTAATGTAGATAATACATGTTCCATAAAAAGAGAAGGGGCAAGGCATCTGGAGCTGTGCTAACGGGACTGACTGGAAACATTTTGAACGGGAAGAGGCTTGAGTAGGGCACACATCTCACCCTTTGGTACCTCCATACTCCTGTGATTGGGATGGTTGGAGATATTTTTAATCTTCACCTGAGGATATGTTTATTGATATATATATAGAGAGAGGAAGCAGAGGGGGAGAGAGAGAGAGAGAGAGAGAGAGAGAGAAGGAAGGGAATGAAAGAAGAGGGAAGGGAGAGAAAAAAGGAAGGAAAAGGAAGGAAGGAAGGTAGGAAGGATAGATGGAAGGAACGAAGGAAGAAAGGAAGGAAGGAAGGAAAGAAAGGGGCTTAAACCAAGGAGAAAAAATATTTTAGGAAAAATATTCATTTGATAAGTGAATGACTTAATTCATTTAATAAATAAATGAATGAAACAGGAACATGGGTTGGTATGTGCCCTGACTGGGATCGAACCTTCAACCTTTTGGTGTATGGGGACAATGTGCCAGCTGGCCAAGTCACCCAGCCAGGCCAGGATGGTTGGAAATTGGATCCAGGCATTTGTGTTTCCAGCAAATGAGATTTTATGGTGTGGCTAGGAAATCTTTATCACTGAAAACACCCAGGAACAATGTCATCTCTAGAATCTGAAATGCAAGCAGCTACTAAGGCTTTTGCAGTGCCTAGTGGCCTGAAATATGACTTATGGTGCTAAGGTATGGGGCCAAGGCTTTCAGTTTACTGCAGACCCTTGTGGGTGATGGAGTATGGCCGATAAAATAGTGGCAAATCTTAATGTTCTGAGTGTGTGTGTATGTGTGTATGTGTGTGTAGCATTCAGTTTGAAAGTTGTGTTCTTATATCTATCCTACTCATTTTTTTCTTTATAGATCTCTGACTTAATTAGGGAATGCCAATTTTTCATTTCAGTGATTCCACAGATATTCAGATCCAATATAATATTACTGGAATGAATCTCTTATATTCCATCAATTTAATGCCCCTAGCTTGTTGAAGAGTAGAAAACTGGTATCTGTTTTCTAAGCTTTAAATTCTAAAAACCAGCTATGTCCTTAACCCTTTATAGAAATGCCTTGTTTTCTACTTTCCAAATGCTTTTGTTGAGAGAAGTTTCCTTAGGGTAACCGAGTCACCTCAATCAACAGATACTATGCAATACATATCCAAGAGGGCTGTTAATTAAAGAAGCTAACTTTCTGGATTCTCTGCCTTGCATAATGATGTGAGAAGAATTGCTTGGCACATTTCAGGATTTCTGAGCTCCCCTTAATGATGGCTGTAGGCTGATTTAATCAACAAACCGTGCAACTGCAGTAATTGTGAATCAGGTCCTTGTAACGAAACAAATGTTTTGCAGTAAACTGCCAGAAGATACAATTCTGTCATATCCTGTGTATGTGATGTTGGTTTTTTGCTTTTTTGTCTTTTCAAGGGGGAGGTTTATTGTGCTGTTTTTACTAAAAAATGTAAACAGCTCTTTTATGTAAAGCATTGCTATATAAGACATGTATGTGAAGGTGTTGCTAAATCTGAATTCTGTTACCTTTCATTTAGATTTATTTATTTTCCATCTATTTACTTGATGTTCTAGTACTGATCGCGGCTCTCATAAATTCTCATTTGCCAATATGGATATAACAGCAACAAAGGCATGGATCAAAGCTTCGAGGGAGCGCCCGCGCTTGTCTGTGGGGCATGTGTGTGCGTGTGCATGTGTGCATGTGAGATGTCTTGATCCATTTGTACATTTCTCGGGGGAATTCTCAGGCAATTAAGCCAACCTATTACAATAGAGCCTTTCTGTACATTCAGATTTGATAGGGGAATGGATAATTCCTGTTAATGACTAGTACATCTGTTCAATTTTATTGTTTTGTATTGATGCTTAATTAGGTGTCAAGTTGGAGGAGGGGAAGACCCTGAAAGCATGATTTCCTATTTTAAATGTCAGACTCTTCCTAAATTACCTGTCTTTTTAACATACATGGAACATGTTGACAGCATTGTGTTCTTCTGACCTTAAAACATTTACACTGTGTTGGAGAAGTGCAGTGTATCCTGGGAAGTGAGCTGTTTGGACCTGGTTTGCCTTGAATGTCACTCATGTCCCGTTTCATGTGGAGTGACCCTTGTCAACCTTTAGATGGTAACAGAAGGAGGGTTTCCCATGGGTAATACCGTTTTTGTTAAATAGCCTCCATTTCTCTGTGAGGGGTTTCTTCAGAAAACATAGCCCTGAATAAAATCAAGGCTATATTGCTAAACTCTAGCTTCCTTTTTTCTAGTTTTATCTAGATATAAGCAAATGAAACACCAGTTACATATTTTCTTTTCTGAATGGCATGAGCATACTGAACTTATTTGTAGCATACAGATAGACTAATGGGTAGACTTAACAGTGAATAACAGTGAGTATACTTCATCTCTTGAAAACAGAAAAGGAAGAGATTTGTGATAGAATGGGAGAGTGTCTAAGGAGCTAAGTATCCTTTACTCAGAGTTCCGAATGTCACAGTTTAAAAGCCTTTTTAGCCAGCTTGTAGGCATAATTTTCATTTTTTATTGATGTCAGGTGGTGGGTTGAGGTCAAAGATGATTATGTTTTAGTTGACAACTCATGCCATGTCACAGCCCATGCAGTGTGTTTTAATATAATCATGCATTATGTATGAGATCCTGTAACAATTAAAAAGTGGGGGCTGACAGCACAGAAAATTAAGTTCTTAAAAATGAATTGTAATGAGTTGAGGCTTGCTGGTGACTGATCTTGTTTAATCACTTAGTCAAGTGATTTTCAACCTTTTTCATCTCATGGCACACATAAACTAATTAGCAAAACTCTGCAGCATACCAAATAGTGTATTGTTTTCTGATCTGACAAAAAAAATAGGTGTAATTTTGATTCATTCATGCCGGACACCTATTGTTGTGTTGGCTGTTGTTGTTTTTTATTTGACATTCTGAGGAGATCAATGCCCTGACTAACTAGTCAGGTGTTGCATGTTTTAAAAATTCTTGCAGGACACCAGCTGAAAACAACTGACCTAGTTTATAGCATTTGGAATGTTTTGTTGACTGTGTGGCTATCCTCAGCAAAGAAGAAGGGTATTAATATGACGTTTGGAACTGAATAAAGAGTTGTTGATTGTAGTAACTTAAATTACAGTGCTCTTTCCCAAAGAAAAGGGAGTATGTGGGTTAAGTTATTTTGAAGGGGACTGAGGCATCATTGTCCTGTGAACAATGTTTCTTATATCTTGTATCTCCTTAAATAAATGTCTCTATTTTTCATATTATATGGCTGTATACATATATTATATGTACACATTAACACATATGACCCTGACTGGTGTGGTTCAGTAGTTGGGCATCATTCCCTAAAGTGAAAGGTCTCTGGTTTGATTCCCAGTCACACATGTCTGGGTTGCGGGTTCATTCCCTGGTCAGGGCACATATGAGATGCAACCGATTGATGTTTCTCTCCCTGTCTTTCTCCTTTACTTCCCGTCTCTAAAATAAATAAATAAATAAATAAATAAAATCTTTAAAAAGACCCACATGTATATACATACATATATAGTATATATATAGTATATGTATAGTGCATATACATACATATAGTGTGCATATATATATATAGTGTAGAGTATATACATACTCTTTGAAAGCAAATCAGGAAATTATATATATTTTTTAAATTATACCTTTATTTTCACATGTTATGTATCCCCTAGTATTTGTCAGTTTTCAAATTTTTTGTTGATCTGTGTGTAGTAAAGTGTTCTTCAACTGGTTATTGATGAAGCTTTCTTTTCAATAATTTTAGCTATTTTTTTGATAATTTTGAGTCCCCTATATATTACTCTATTTAGTTGTTTACAGTTTTCATATTGAGTTTGTAAAATCTTATGCTGAACTATGTGTTAGCTCAGTAACTCTTTAGTTTATTCTTCTGGATTGTTAGGTAGACAGTCATATTGTCTACAAATAATATAAGCTTTCTTTCTTTTCTTTTCCAGTGTTTATGCTTTCTGTTTATTTTTCTATCCTATTTTATTAATTGTGAGTTCTGTTATAGCATTTTTGTACCAGTGAGAGTGAGCATTCTTTCTTTTGCTCTGATTTAATTGGAATGTTTTAAGAATTTCACCTACAAAGTATTTTCTCTGTATACTGGTAGATAATGTTTATTAAGTTAAGGAAGTTTTTTCTCTTCTTAACTTACTAATTATTTTTTAGCAGGAATAAAAATTAAATATTAGTAAGAACATTTTGACAGATATTCAAAATAATTGGATGAATTTTACCTTTAATCAATTAATTTCCTGAATTAAATTATAGGTTAAGAATAATGGGCCCTGGCTGGTGTAGCTCAGTGGATTGAGCGCGGGCTGCGAACCAAAGTATCGTAGGTTCAATTCCCAGTCAGGGCACATGCCTGGGTTGCAAGCCATGGACCCCAGCAACTGCATATTGATGTTTCTCTCTCTTTCTTCCTCCCTTCCCTCTCTAAAAATAAATAAATAAAATCTTTTAAAAAAGAATAATGCTGAAAATAATACAATATTAATCATTATTTATTCCTTTAGTATGTTCCAAGGATTGTTCTAATGATTTTTTTTTGTTCAAGTTTACACAGTTAATATGTCCAGGTTTTTAGGATATTTAATGTTGAAACCTTTACTCCTTCCTGGAATAAATGTTCCTTTGTCAAGGTGCATTTAGAAGTTTTTCTCTTTATTTTGATTCATCAATATTTTATATAGGTTTCTTACTTATGTTTATATGTGAGATCAGGTTATATTCTCTGTATTCTGGCTCATTTTGGTAGGAAAATTTTTGCTGTTCCTCAGAATTTAATTAATGTATACATATTAATTTATGATTAGAAAATAAATTTTAATGTTATTTAAAGACACCATGAATTAATATTTACTCTGAAGAAAGGGTTGTGAAGGTGTTGGAGGCAGGGGAAGCTGGAGACGGATTGACCAGTCAGCAACAGCTTGTACTCACAATGGTTCTTCTGTGTGAAACCTTGTCACTCTTATTGTTGCCATGGAGCTCAGAGTTCAATGGAGAACTTGACAATCACTACACAGTACAAATATCTTTTTTATATTGTAAGTAAAAATACGTCTTGTAGTGATTTACTGACAAGTAAATACTTGAATTCGGCCTTAAGTATAACCAGAAATTTTCTAGGAAGAAGATTTCAAGGAAGAGTTATTTCCAGCACAGAAAATACAAAGTGAAGAAAGAATTTATGTATTAAGAAAAGTTGAGTATTGATGTTAGTAATATCTTCTACTCAAATTCTTTTAAATTTATGAGCTTTTATACAAAAATATTTAAAAATGAACTCATGTTATTCTGGCATGAGAATGATGCAAGGATCATTGTTATGTACAGCAAAGAAGAGAAAATGTTGTTAGGAGGTAAGATGGGAAATACAGAAGGTATCAGTTTATGGAAGCTTATCATAAAACATTGAAATGTAACTTAGCTGAGGCACCTGGAAATTTCTGAATAGGGTGTGAGTTGATAGGCTCTAGCTTTTATGGATAAAAAATTCTTAGAGTTTTAATTCCGTTATTATTGTTCAATAAGCAAGAGAATGCCAGTCTGCTAGCAGCTATTTAGGAAATTGAGGCTAGGTCAAAGCATATGTAAAATATATAAAAATAACACATTCCTTGGACTTAATAGTCTCTAACAATTTAATTTAAAATAAAATAGTACACTGATTGTTTAAAGTCTAAAATGCAGAAATAAAGATATTCTATTTTCACTTTAATTTCAGATTCTGCTTTTGATTTTGAATGAGAAATCAGCTATGGTATCATTAGTATCCTGCTTCATAGAACTTAATGAGCTTTTGTAAATAACTTTGGCAATTGCCAAAGCCATGCAATGTTAAATAGTAATCTTTGTGTGTTTTCACACAAGTTGCATAGCTGCTTTTCTCTGAAGAATCCAAACATTTACCCTAGTATACCAATACTTCAGTTTTATAGGGAAACACCTTGGGTTGAAGTTTCTGCAGGTAATGAAGAGCGTTCCCATAGTCAGTGCAGACACTGGCAGTCAGAGTCTAGGTAGCTGAGGCAATTGTCAGTTGTGTGCAATGCTGCATCAAAGCTGGGGAGGTGGGCAGTGTCCAGAGTGGTTCCCCTTTGATTACATTAGGGTCACTGGTACAGTGGCTTTGTTCTTGTTGGAATTTCTAATTTTTGCTATAGGAGAACAGTGATTGTTATTTGTCTCATTGTAAAGTGACCTGAAATAGTTTTATGGGCATTAAATATGAAAATTCAGACTTTTGAAATGTAGGTTTATTTATTTATTTTTATGTGACTGTAATAGAAACTTTATGGTCTCTGTGACAGCCAGGATTATTTTGACCATTTTTCTTTATAACATTACTTAAGGAAAAAGAGAAGTTTTGGGATTTAAGGTCATGATTTTTCAATTGAAGCTTTATCATGCCTTGTGCATAAATGCAGTTATCCCAATTTGACTATTCTCTTTGCTTTCCCCCAGAGTCATTCATTTGCTTATTCAATTAATATTTCATTGTGTAACTATTTTACCCCAGTGCAAATCTAAGTGATTTTGTTTTCAGATGAGAAAGGCCTTCTCTTGTAATGCTTACATGCTACTAGAGGAAGGAGATGGAAAACAAGTAAAAAGACCAATATGATAATTTCAAGGTTGTGAGTATCCTGAAGAAACATTAGAGTCCCCTGTCCCCCTATAAAGGACAGGGGGCAGGATAAAGTGATCAGTTTAGCTGCTGTGGTCAGGAATGATTTTGTGAGGTGATGACATTTGACTTGGGGCTTAAAAAATGAGAAGAATTGTGAAGACTTGGAGGGATAACATGGTAAGCAGAAGAAACAGGCAAGAACATGCTATTTGATAGATGATGGTGTCAAATCTATACAGAGTGGCAAGTTGAAGATCTAAAGCTCTGTCTCTTACCCAGAGTATTAATGAATGTGTGGGCTCACATATCTGTGCTGTAGCAATGAGCAGTATAGGAGGAAGGGTGGCTCCAGTGTTACTTGCCATTTAGGTTCATTTTTCTTTTTGAGGGTCTGAGTGCTAAAGTTTTACAAATTCATTGGCTGAAATATTAAGGAGTAAAGAAACCACCAACTATGATTATAGAGAATAACTAAGACCTCCTCCTCATAGCAGCTTGACTACCCAATTCTTATGCCATCCTCTGTGTTTAACAGAAAATAATTTGTAGGGTCATGAAAATCAAGCAATGTAAATTTATTGCTTCTTTAAAGCTCTCCTTACTAGGTACCTAGAGCTCCTCAAGAGAAAGTGAAAAATGGCTGTCCGAGGTTTAGAGGTAGCGTATGCTACAGCACTTTAGTTTTTAGTGCAATGAAATTATTAAAATTGTGTCTTTCATGGTAATGTTCAAATATAAGAGTATCTAACATGTAGACATGCACAAATATGAACTCCTGTGTTCTATGGGGAGCCAGCTGTATGACTGGAATAAACAAATCATCATTCATTTATCGATCTCAAATCCATTGTCTACAGTGAAAAGATCTATACTTGAGTCAGAAAAATCAATAAACATTACTTTTCCTAACAATAAGTTGAATATAAGCAGAAATTCTTGTAAATAAAAATACTCTTTTAAGAGGTTTGCCTTTACAGTTCTGTGTAAAATAGACTAAAGCAACTGTATATCCCATCATAATTGGATTAAAGGCTGTATCATTTTAGTTTTATAAGACTGTTAATGTCATAACTTAGAAGTTGCAGTGATTGTTTGAACAATAGTATACAGTGCATTATTCAAAGTTTTTAGTGATGAGCCAATGTTTTTTTTCAAATGTACAAAATGTGAAAAGTGAATTTTCATCTTCTTAAGAGAAATTCCACATTCATTTTTTTAAAATGTGCATTTGTTTCTGGGCTTCTTTCTTTTGCTATTCTCCCCCACTCCTCCCAACTCTGTGTCCCACCTTCTTATTCCTTCTCTTGATTTCTTTCTGTTCCTTTGGGTGCACTGAATTTCTTTCAATTCCTTTATTTTTATTTTCCTTCATTTAATCTTATCTACTACCAGCTGGCTGTGTTATAAATTCAGGGAGAGTTGGTTATTCAGGAACATGTTATTTCCCCTGGGCTTCTCAGCTCTGTGTATTCCTCTGGATTTCTCTAATGAAGATGAAAGATATTGTGATGGGCACAATGGAGTCTCTTCCATTAATTCTATTGTCTGCCCATTCATTTAACAAACATTCCCTTCTGTGAAATGAGAAGAGAAGAAGAACAGCTTAAATGAAATTAGAAGACCTTTATTACAATCCTGACAGAGGTATTTTCTTTAGATAAAAAGTATTGTATATACACTTTTCTCGAATTTATTCAGTGTGATTTCCATGGACTTTCCGAAAAATCTAGCAGGAAAGAACTGATGTGGAGAGTCAAAAATAAAGTTCTTATTTGAACCCTGGTATTAACCTAAAGGAAAGTATATTATTTGCTTCCTAAACTTGTCTTAAAGAAATAGGAAAACCAAATCCATATTCCATTGCAGTGGCATTTTTCATGACATACTTTGAGATCTCAGAATAAGAAATTATATGTAGTACAGGCCTTTAAACAAAATGTTATGATCCTTTCTCTTAAACAGTTAGCCTTTTAGCAGCTCCCTTTGTAGCCACAGGTGGATAAGACAGAGATTCGATAAATAGGTCGTTTACACAAATCTTCACCACTTCTTTGATCCACAGTTCTGAAGCTGCCTGCTCCATCTTTGGCATTTGGATATCTTTGTCTCCAGGTGCTGTTCCCTTGTCAGAGCTTCCTATGGTCTTTCTGCTTTGCCTCTTTGAATCATTGTTCCTGTGAGCTACTTCCTTGACTCATTGGACACTGGCTGTTGGATCCTCCTTTGATCCATAGTCCAAAGACCTGGTTGGAAGTGCAGACCCAGCCCACTCTTCCACCTCAAACCCAGGTCCCAGAACTTTGGAGATATATGGCTGTCAGGTCACCCTCTGGTCAGAACATATTTCCATTAAACTCACATGATATACTAATTAATCATTATCACCTAACCTTGCCTTTAGTTGCTGATGATTGCTTTTTTAAAAAATTGCAGCAAGAAAATAAAAATTCTCACTTTACCCTTTACATACTTATATTTTTATTTACTCCTTTCATTCTGGTTAAATCTAAGGATAAAGACAAATAAAAATCTGCTAGTCAGATGGCTACATCTGAGTCAGCTACATGCATTGTAAGATATATTTTGTGTGTTATTTTACTAATCCAATTAGGAATTGGATTTCTGGAGACACTTTTATTTCTGAAATATTTAAAACTTGTAAATTCTAGAGTGACAAAAATCATTTAAAATTAAACAACATATAAATGTATATAAGAAGTAGATCTGATTTTAGATGGTGGCCTAATAATTTATAAGATAACTATCTTAATTTCTTTTGTGCTCAGAACTTTCTAACAGTTTCACCTCCCAAATGAAAAAGTTATTGGTAAGGAAGTAAATGCCTATCACCAGAAGGGTTGGGGAGAATTGGCATGATAATTCTTCATGGGGAATGTGTAAGGAAAACCTCCATTAAAGAGGAAACTGAACTAGAAGACCAAGTTGTTTTCTTTTGCATTTTCTAGAAATGAATCTAATGTTTCTGACCTTCGGAGAAGTAACCTCAGTTTAAGATTCATTTACAGAGTGTTCAAAGGTGATGTGAATGCCTGTGAGGGTACCATTTCCCTGATGTTATCAAGAGGTGTGAGATGATGATTCTGTGCTTTGGGGAAAATAGATCATGGATAGTTGAAAACACAGTTCTGTGGACAGCGAGATACTATGTGCAGTGTTTTTTTTTCCTCCTATCACTTCAGGTGACCTAAAACAGGTAGTGTGGATTCTAATGGATTGTCTTTTGTATTTTCTGAATAGGAATATGGGACTTTATTCAGCATCCTTTTTACAGAAGGAACATTTTGAGAGATAATATATGGGCTGTCAGGCTTGTGGGAGGCTGCTGAGTCACCTATGATTCACAGATCTGGCTTCAGAAATCTTTGGAATTTCACTTTACAATATAGGGTGCTCTGTTTTAAACTGCTTGTTGAAATCCACATTGGGTTGTGCTCTAAATGGAGCACTAGCAACAGTGACAGAATGACTATTAATGAAAAAAATTAGAAGCCTGCAAAGATTCATTTGGAATGTTGATGTTTAATTCATGTTCCTGGCTGCTTCATGATTCCTTCATATTTCATAAAAATGATGAGTTCCATGGGCATGTCATCTTACAGCAGGGACCTCGAGCCGAAGTACTGTTCTCTTTTCACTGGGCTTGTGAAATGCATCTTACCTTTTTCTAAAGTGACCGAATGGATCAATTTCTAAGTCTTTTCTTCTAATTGTGAAAAAGTATTTCAAATGTGGCAGATACAAATGTCAGTGCAAATGAGACTCTGTTAGGAGATTGACCATGGTGTTTTAAAATGTTTATTTCATATTTTTTGTAAATAATTTAAGTTCCATTATTCATCTTGTTACTTGCTTCCTAATAAGGAAAATACTCCCAAGACTTTGTGATTTTTAAATTCCTTTTTTGTTTGTAAAGTGAATCAATCATTTTTTAATAAAGATTTATTTAACCAGAAAAAATTTTATTTTGACAAAGTAACTTCTAAGTAACTATAAATACATGAATCATATAATGTTTTGCAGCATTTTAAAAATTTACTGAGAGTATGATACAGATGCTTCAATTTGATTTAGCTACCTAAAGTGCTTTCTCTCTGACATATTTTTTCTATTTAATTGCCTACATTCTGACCTACTTTTCCACAGAAGAATGCATAAAAGGTAAAAAATTTATAATATTGTTATTTAAACAGTGGCAAATATTACATAATTTGAAAAATTAGTTCAAATAAAAATGTTTGACATTATCAAGAAATTAAAACTGATTTCCTGTGTTACTTTAACATTTATATAAAACTTTCATCAATGTTCACGTTCTTCACAAGTAATTATTGGATAGTGCTAAAATTGTAATTTTTTCACCATTTGATAAGCATAAATTTATTTTTAACCCCAATTCTCATAGTTAATTTCACTGTGTTAATGATTTAAAAGAAAAATTTAGCCTTGTATTTACATTGAGCAGGTCAGGAAAGGGTGCTGGCTGTAATTCCCATCCAAAAAGCCGTCTCTGCCTGGGACGGGCAGGTGCTCAGGTCACGCGCTGGCAGGTGTTGTGGGGGGCGCAAGGGCAGTGAACGTGCTGCTCAGGCACGGAGGGTCTGTGACAGCCGTGGGTCAGTGGGGACAAAGGCTTGAAAGTAATTAAAATGTGATCTATTTTCTGAGCTGTAAGATGTTTACCATCTCATTTTTGAAGTCTTCATTTAATTTTTCCAGCATCTTGGGTTTACTCAAGGAATAAAAATCCTGGAGAGAGCCACTCCTTATAGTGTTTCTTTCTGATGATCTTCAGGAAGGGAGTTATTGTTTTTCTAATTTGCAAGTTAATAAATTTGCATTGACTGCTCATTGATTGTTCAGTAAACTCTGTCCTGAAGCAGCTGTCAGAGGATTCACGCTAGGGGGTGTCTGTCAAGGGGGCACCACCTCAGCCGTGGGCAAAGGCTTTTACGTTTGCGCATTTGTCTGTGTGTCTGAGCCTGTGTTGTGGAAACAATGAAGGCCAGCCAAACAGTCACATTTTCCATTCATATTTGAAATATTTAATGTTGCTTTTAGAATATTTTATATTTAAAACACATCAGGGCTGACTCTGCATCTAACCTGCTACTTTTTGTCAAGCGTGTGCAGGCTGTGAATAATATGAGTCAGTTGCTGTGCACCGAAAATTGAGGGTGTCTTGTTAATGAACACCATAAAACTTACGGTTTTGTAAATAAAATAGATAGTTCCTGTTTATTTAATAATCTTGATGAAAAAATTAATTTGAGGAAAAATTATATCATTGAAGTAATCATGTGCATATTTCCAAGATTTTTAAAAAGATTTTATGTATTTATTAGAGAGGGGAAGGGAGGGAGAAGAGAGAGAGAGAGAGAGAAACATCAATGTGTGGTTGCCTCTCACATGGCCCCCACTGGGGACCTGGCCCACTACCCAGGCATGTTCCCTGACTGGGAATCAAACCTGGGACCCTTTGGTTCACAGCCCACGCTCAATCCACTGAGCTATGCCAGCCAGGGCTCCAAGAAGATTTTTTTAGGAAGAAAATACCTGAGTTTTCTCAATTACCTAAATTCTCATTTTTAACTATAACTAACTTTTCTCTCACCATGTAAAACTAAGACTTCTGTAATTGTCATTTTCTCCCTTTATATCAATGAATCAGACTTAGGACCCAGGGCTGTGCCATTCTATAGACTGGAAAACATAAGACATTTGTTAAGTTATGATGAGTGGAGAATCGAGGGTGATTATCTGGTGCTTTACAGACAGAAAGAACCATCAGTTAACACTCACTAAGGCAGTGTACTCTGTTCACTTCTGCAGGCAAACTGCTCAGCTCTGCCACTTCATGTCTCTGCGATCTTGGGCAAGTAACTTAACCTCTCTACGATTCAGTTTCCTCATCTGTGAGGTGGGACTTACAATACTATCTGCCTCAGTAGATTTTTGTGAGTATTAAATAGTTTGCTCACAAAACATGCTTAGAGCAGCTCTGGGCACATAGGCACCTAGTAGGTGTTGTCTGTTATCTATTGTGTGTTCAGAACTATGCCGGATAGTCTCAGAATACAGAACTATAAGCTGCCGTCCATACACTGAAGGAAATTAAGGATTGGTGGAGAAAATAATTCTAGCCTAAGACAGTATATCAGTATGTGTGACAGTTTTTAAGACAGGCAATGTATGTATCCTAGAAACTAAGAGAGAAGAAGAATTCCTGAGGAGTTGAGGACTTGGATTGCCCAGAAGGACCTGAAGCACACACTTGAAGGGCGATTTCTGTGAGCTGAAGAGACTTAAAGAGGTAACTTCAGGCTTGTAGGAAACATGATTAAAAAAGGGACAAAACTGACATATTTCTAAAACAGTTAAAAGGACTTGACTGTGGACTCTGATCCATGTGGGGAAAGTGGATTGGCCATTTAAATCAGAATCCAAATATAATGTATTAGTATTTCGCAGTATTGGAAATATTGTGAAAGCCCAGTCAATAATTCTGAGAAGAAAGGAAATGAGGAAATGTTTATCATGACATTAAATAATACATCCATGAATAGGCTAAAATGAATTTTGTGAACAATCTACAATGAGTAAAAAAATATAAACAGTGAAAGGGAAGACTTGCAATAAAGTGAATGGAGGTTTTGTAATGAGCAATTAGAAATTCAGCTCATTTGGTTCATAGAAACACCAACAGCAGATTGTGTGGCCATGTGGGACACCTCCCTTGGCACCAGGATACAGAGGGACTTTGCTGGAGGTTGTAACTAACTCTGACGGAAGGGCAGAAAACAAGCTCTCAGAGCCTCAAGGGATCCAATCCCTGTATGAGACCCTCCCCCCTCTAGCTGATCCACAGAACGACATTAATACCAACCCTGAGTGTATTGTTCATTTGTTGTCTTGGAAGCTGGAAAGAAATTGCTGCAGCTGAGGCAAAAAATATTAACTAAGTAAAGACACAGTGAAAAATGCTTGAATAAAACCAAAATTAATTCAAGATATTGGACAAGTAGATCTCAAAGAATTTTTGTTTTTTTGAGAATTAGGAGTATGTATATTTTTAAAGTTGATTAAACACACACACACACACACAGCAAAAGGCCAACAGAAAATGAAGGCAGACAAACTGGAACAACTTATGAGTCAGGTTTTAGTGATAAAGCCTTTTTCTCCACTCTCAAGCACTTTACCTTTACACGGTGATTAGCAAAAAATCAGATCCCTTTTTACATCACTGACAAGATTGACTGTAGGCAAAAATGGAATTCGAAAGCTTTTCACCAGTTGAAATAGCTTTCTAAAAATAGAAGAGCAGTTTATTGATGAGGGCTTAAATTACTAATAATTTCAGGAAGTAACTCCTGGCATGATACCCATTTCACAAACAATCCCAGATTTAGTGTAATACTGAGCACTCCTTTTACACACACACACAATCATATTTCATGATACAGTTTTCCATAAGAAATGCAAATTTAGCAAAACTGTGTCTAGGTTATCTAAATCTTTGATTTACTTATGTAATTTTTACCCAACTCCAGGAACACTGTGGGTGGTTTATTATATAACAAAAATAGGAGCAGTTTGGCATTGGTGTGATATTTATAGCAAGTGGAACACTTTTGAAATATATAATCTTATTCAAATTTATGAACAAGTTGTTTATATTTGAACACAATTGAAATAGTCAGTTTGTTAGAACTTGTGATATTTTTATTTTTTCCCAGATTCATGGGCATAGTAGCTATGTCTATTTCTTTGGATTAAAAATAAAATTATTTCTTAAAAGTGTGGCATTGGCCAAGCCTTGCCTTCAGACAAGGGCTGCAAAGGCTTCTCACTCTCCCACTCCTCCTCCTTCCTGTGCCTTCTCCCTTTGTATTCCCCCCACCCTTTTTTTTTTGCTCTGGTCTCAGATAATTACTAGTTGGATATTTCAAGAAGGGTGTGGAAGGGACTGTCTATTTTAATACTCTCTCCTTACTAATAGCAGTAGATTTAGACACATTAGCCTCTTTTTCAGAGGATTTAGCACGTCAAATATAGGAAGGAAGGACAGTTAGATAACAATCGTGGCTACCACTTTGGCTCCATTGTTCCAAGCAGTAAAAAAGAAAGTCTCCTTGTAGCATTTAGAACATTAACTAGGTGGCTGTCCAGACTTGACACTGGACTCAACTGTTGTACTCCTCAGTAGATTAAACTGGCTGTTACTTTGTTCTGTTCTGCGCTGGCTGTTCCTCGAGTGCGTGCAGGATGAAATGGATCACCATAATTCTTAAAAAAATAATTCCTGAACTATGCCTACTACTTAAAAGCCACATCACAGGCAAATCCAACCTGAAAAGGAACAATAATTGCATGGCAAGTTATTTTTCGTTCAAATTTAGTGAAAACTTGAATATTTTATATACTTGCTTTTAGAATGTGGGCTGTTTCTGTACAATAAAGTGAAGTAGAGGTTATAAAACTGATCTCATTCATTCACTAAAATATTTAGAGATCTCATAGTGAATTCTCTAAATTATACTGCATCTGCAGACATCTTTAAACAGTTGAAAACATACTGCTAGTTGACTCTGGAATGAGTTATTGTAGGGGCAAAGAAGGATTACAAGGTAATGTTTTTTGTATGACATTGAATATCCACTTGAAAGATTTGGAATTATAAGGTGTGCACTCCAGAGATTTACTAATTCCTTGAAAGTATTAAGTTTTATTTTGAAAATCTGCTACTTGTTGAAAATGGGGGCTGTTGCAGATGCACAGGTCCAGCAGCTCATTTTTTTTTTTCTGATGTGGATTATGGGGAGAAGAAGGAATTTAATAAATCACTTAAATAAATACAAGTTTTTTTCAAAATCAATAATGCAATTTCATTTCAATACATTTTCTGTTTATTCAACAAATACTTGCCTGCCTACTATATACAAGCCACTTTAATAAAAATTTTGAGGATTCAGTGGTAAATAAGAGTAGAAGTATATCCAGCTAATCAAGAAAGTGTACAGGAAAATAAGCACGGAGCACTCAATTAAGGTACTTTGGAGTTTAGTGGATAGAAGAGAATATTTTTAATTTGGCAGGTTATAAAAAGTGATGTTGTTACACAGCAAAACAAGGGGGGCCCGGGACAATAATACTATTACTGAAGGAGACTCAGGTCCATCTTGTCCGCCGCCTTAAAAGAAAGATCTCTCTCAATGCCAGAGATTTGTGAAAAGGAAAGGAAACGTTTATTTAGTGCTATACAAACTTAAGGTAGTGACCTAATGTCTTTACCAAAATCCCAAAGTCCCTTAAAACACCCACAAATATACACAGTCCTTTCTTCCCCCTTTTCCCCGGTTGGGTACCGTATCTCAGGAAAGGAAATAGAAGTCCTTGGCTCAGGCAGCCCCTGGTTCTTCCCAGTAATCCTAGTCAGCTGGGAGACCTCCCTCGGTTCCCGGCACCCTCAGCTGTGTCGCCGTCCAGGCAGGATCTCCAATTAATCCAAAGCCGTGCAGCACTGTCTCATGGCTACTGGTAAGAGTTCTTTCACCCTTCTTCCCGGCAAAGTCTCTCTTGCTTCCCAGGCTGCGTGACCAAAAGAAGCACCTCAAAGCCACGCAGTCCTCTCCTACCAGAGCTGCGGGGGTCTGCACTCTGCCAAAAGCTGCATGGTTCTCTCCTACAGGGCTGCGGGAGCCCCTACTCTGCCAAAAGCCCATGGTTCTCCCCTCTATGGCTGCAGCATCTGGGTTTAAATCCCCGCTCCAATCTTCCTCTGCAGCCCCACTTCCGACTCCTCCCACACTCGGCCACACCTGCCCTCAATCTGCTGTCCTTTCCAGCTTTTCTGGTCACCATTGTGGGTCTGGGCAGGTGTGGCCTCATGTCATGGAGCCAATCATCTTCAAGCTCTCACGCAGGCACTGTAACTCGGGGGGGACCTGCCCCCCCCCAGTTACATCTTGGTGGGGAAGTTACTTCCATCCCCCTGGCTCAGAGCATGGCCATAGCTATTTAACATGTCTATGTAGCCAGTCAAAGATTATAGATATGTGAAATGACCACACCCCAGAGGTTAGCTGCAGAGCTGTTGCTATGCAAAACAGCTCTCCATGGGCCTGCTCCATGTGTCCCTTTCCCCCACCCACACCTGGGGGGGAGGGTAGGACATCCTAGTATTTTCTGAACACCTTGAGTTCTGGACCCCATTTTAAATGTCCATTTGGGGCCCCCCATCTTGGCCCCAAACAATGTTAGAGTAACACCCTGTAACAATGTTAGAGTATTCATGGAATTTATTTATTCATAATGAAGGTAGATAATTTTAGAGACAGGTTATAGAACAAAACAGTGTGGAAAGAGATAGTCGACACACATGGAGCTGTGTGAGGTTAGCTGAAGTTAAAGGTCTTAGAGAATAAGAGGATAGAAAGTTGGGTTGTTTTTTAAACTTTCGTTTTTCTCATCTGTACAAAATAAACACTGGTTTTTATGATGACTAAATGAGAGTGCATGTAAATCCTCTGGCTGGAGTTTGGCATAAAATAAGGTTCAGTATATTTCGCTGTTAGCTGTGTATGGGGGAAATGCTGAGACACTGTTGTGTAATGAGAGATCGGAGGTAGGATATGATGGAGACACTGATGGTGTGCACCTGGTGACTGAGGGTACGGTTTGCCAACAGGGAGAAGAGACATGGGGTTAGTTGTATGTGAAGGGAACATACTGACTTCAGTTTGATAGATAGTTTGAAAAAGAATGGTGGGAAATCAAGACAAAATGATGTAGCAAATTATACGTGGCAGTGGAGCTCAAATGTGGGGATTATGTGTGTAAAGGTGGTATTTGAAGTAATGGGACTATGCAGTTCAAGTGCTGAGGTTTGGAAGGAGTACACGTGAAGAGAGGAGGGGAAGGAGAAAGGAAATGGGCAAACGCACATGTGGACAGTTGTGTTTGATCTCAGGAGAGTGTGAACCAAGGAAGCAAATGATAGTACAGAAGAGAGACCAGGTACAGAGTCATAGGAACTGAAGGAACACAGACAGGGTTTCAAGATGCAGTGGGAAAATGGCAGCGGTAAAGGGGTACAAAAAAGTTCTGTGGCATGTGTACGTTGACTGCATACCCGGTGTCTGAAGACTTGAATCATTTTCTTCTACAAATATTTGCTCCTTCTCTCCTATGTGCCAGGTTCTAGTTCTGTCTTCATAACATTGACACCTCTGTTACCACTTGGCACTTGAAACTGGGAAGTTACTGTATTTTTAGGACTATAAGATGCGCCGGACCATAAGATGCACCTAGGTTTTAGAGGAGGAAAATAGGGGAAAAAATTTTGAGGCAAAAAAAAATTGTGGTAAAATATTTAATAGCCTGCGACCCTGCTCCACTGCCATCCCCCCGCCCAACCCCCATGAGCTAGGTAAGCTACATTTGGCCTATAAGGTGCACCCCCATTTTCCTCCCAAGTTTGGGGGGTAAAGTGCATCTTACAGTTTGAAAAATATGGTATATTTCTAACAGAATGTATTCCTAACTTCACAAGTTTGACAATCCTCCTGGAAACATTATATCTACTAGTCAAGTTCTATTGTAGCTATATAACCAGATATACCTGGGTGCATTGTTTTTGAGCTGGTCAGGTATTGTAATACATATCTATTCCTAAAGGAAGGGTTTTCAAACAGACTCTTAAACTTCCTGAGAGCAGTCCATTTGATTTTACAGTGATTTAAGAAAAAATATTTTCTTTAAAAATTATATATTGTTTCAAGACATCTAGAGAGGGGCATGTGTATTTAGGAGATTTTCTTCATTTAGTCTTTCAGCACATTCTTTTATATGATTGTTAGGCTAAAACTTCAAAAAAATGATAAAAATTGGGAATGTCAATACAGTGTTTTCCCATTTTCCTAGAAATATGATAGTAGGACATTTGGTTCCATTAGAAAAGGGTTTATACAATAAGCATTGTTTATGAATACAATGGTATAACATTTCAATGAATATCTTCGGTAGTCTTTGTTATTTAGAATGAGTAGAGATCTTGAAATTTTCAGACCTTCTGTTCTCCTTCCCTTGTCCTTGCCCACCTGCTGGCATCTGCGCCATGTTCATCTGATGCCCCTTTTCTCTCATTCTGCCCTCTTCAGCTTAGAACTCATGAAGCAATTCACACAACTGTGCTGATTAGTACCAGTGAAAACTGATGACCTCCAGCATAGGGCATGTCCTGAAATAACTGCCAGCCACAAACCTCCAACTTTCTTTCAGTTACCCTACCTTAATACTCACTACCTGTCTGAACAGATAGCGGTCTCCTTTCATTACAAAGGAAATCAAGACCAGTGAGTAGACTGTCTCAACTTTTGATCTGGTCATTCTAGTTATTTCCACATACATAAAATCTTTTACATTTTTCCTCCAATCTCATGAAAAAGTAACCTCTCTCAAGCCAAGGATTAAGTTTTTCCTGTGTTTTGCTTACTTCTTTATTCATCCTCCCCTCACCAACCCCTACTGCCACTCATGTTCAGGGATGAGCAAGAAAAACCCTAAGGAATGTAGTCTTTTACAGGACCTCACTCTATCAAAAATTACTTGAATCTATGATGTCTCCCTCTCTACCTGCCTTTCCCTTTTACGCAGAAACATGCCTATGTAAAAAAGCAAAATGGAGCAGTAAGTCCTGTTGGTGATTCTTTTCCAAGTTTCATACTGTTTCTCTCAATCTCACACATAAGATGGATGAATTTTTCTCACCTTATTTGATGACTCTGTAGTTCCTTCTTGTGTCTGTACACTCTTCCCTTCTTTGGCTTTGGTGATACCATTGCTCTTGGGTTTCCCCCTCTCTTGCCACTGCTCAGTTCCTCCATTACATTGTCACGGGTTATCTCGCAGAGTTCTAGCTATCGTGTATGTCCTTCGCCCATGTATGCACTCCTTTGGGAGGCATACGTTGATATATCTGTGTCCTTTATGTGCATTATAACTACAGACTCTTTAATTTTGATGGAAACTTCTTTTCTGAGAGCTCCAAGCCTGTATATATTAAATCTCTTACTGGCTATCTATACCTGAACCTCTCAAAAACATCTCTAATTGAGCCAACAAAAAAAACTTATCAATGTTTCTAAATTGTTCTTTTTCCTGTACTTTCTATATGAAAATGTCAGATTATTGTCTGACTGAGGAACTTCACTAATTATGTACAAGTTCTTCCATTCACCATCTATATCTAATAGTGCACAGACTCCTATTGTCCATACCTCACAATTTTTGTTGACCTGGTTTCTTCTACCAGGCCCCTCCTCCTTTTCCCTCTCTTCTCCCACCACCACTGAGCTGGTTTGCATGCTCATTTCTTACTCTTATCTAGACCTCACCTCTCTCTTTCTGTTCTCCATTTAAGACACCATCCACTTGGCTGTCAGAAATTATTTTACCATGTTCATATATGTATAATTAATAACTTTCCAACTTCACATTTTCCATTATCTTTTTATCATTTTGAGACTATACTCTAAATGCTTCAGTATGTTATTGAAGACCCTTGTTTGGGCCCATCTATCTGCCTGAATTTCTTCTCTACCATTCCTGCCCCCATTCCATACAATTTGTTCATCTAGCCTCAGACTCCAACCATTCAAACTGCTTGCAGTTTCTGAATATGCAACATTTCACATTTCCACTGCCTTTAGTGTTACTTCCTTCTCTCCTCAATTTTGTCAAATTCCACTTGTCTTTCAAATCTCATTTCTAGAAAGCCTCCCCTATCTGTCTTCTTACATTTTTACCTAATAAAACTTAAGTGATTCCTGGGTGGTTCCTGATGGGATACAGGATATGCTACCTCAAATTATAACAGCTTGGCATGTTGAATATTTTAAGTTCAAGGACTCTGAGGATTCACACATGCAAGAAAAACTTTGTGACCTTTCCTCTTGGGAGAGTTGCATCCCCCCATACCTGGAGGAAAGGAGCATCTTTATCTCCAAAGACAAGGGACAGAGAATGGAGTCTGAATGAACAGGTTTTGTTAAGTTTCTCTTAGTTTACTACACACGGCTCATACCCTTTGACCTGTCCTACTCATCCACAGCTTTGCATTTGCTCTCAAACCCAGCGTAAGAACACTCAGGTTTAACCATTTCTCTGGGCTTTTATTTCCTGATGAAGGCTCCCGTGGCATGCACAACATATTAAATAAGTTCGTATGTTTTCACTTGTTCATCTCTCTTTTGTTACAGGATATCAGTTAAGAATTTAAGAGTCTGAAAGAGAAAGTTACTTTTCTCCCCCTATTCACAACCATATATTCTTATTTGCCTCTTTCCTTTCAAAACCCAGTTTTAATCCCAAAGAGACTGTAAGGTAAAAATAATTCATTTCTGCATTTCAGTTTTTCATATCTTCAGCAAATACTAATACTCTATGAATGGGTTAACAAAGAGAAAACCACAAATTATTCCTCCTTGAATGCTATATTGTTCTCTTATTTGTGAAAAGACTGTATATCCTCTGTAACTGTCTCTAAAAATCTATAGTATATTCTGGGCACATTTAATTAAATAGCACTTAGTGATTATAAATATGTGCTTGACAATTTACCTAGAAAGAGAAAAATTGATAAAGGATTTGCACACATGAGTATTTTCCCTGTGTAATTTTCCACTTTTATGATGAATAGGGTCTTTGATTATTTCCTTGTCATTATGTTTTAATTCCAGGTTTGGAAGGCAGAGGAAAACCAGCTAGCATGTCGTATCTATGAAAAACAGTTCTTGCTCCTACAAAGTGTTCTTGATAGCTTGTCAGTGGGGCAGAGAAGACTGAAAGGGTCCTGAGTTGCTTTTCAGCTGAACCAGGTTCACCTCAGTGAACACTGGCAGTGACAGTACGCTCAGGTGTCCAGTTATAATGCAAGTTTTAGATCATTTTAGCATAAATCAGGACTCAGGCATGAGTTAAGTTAATGTTTTTACATATACACTCATTATTTCTCAGTTCCCCAGCTAGAGGGATATATAAAATGTATAACACTTTTTACCTTGTGTCAGTGCTGGGAAGTATATTTGAGAAGAGATGGCTCATTTTCCTTGGGTTCTAGGACTTGTTCAGTAACCTGCTAGAGAAATGAGGTAGTCTGATCTGAATTAGAAAGTGGTGTCAGTGGTTTTTGCCCCTACTCATTTCCTGCTGTAATTTACTGTTTCACATGTAAAAAGGGAAACACTTGTATTTATCTAATAGTAATATTAAGAATATTAGTATTTATACTATGTATCAAATATATACACCAGTTCATAAGCTGCACAAAGTCTAATATTAGAATAATATGGTATGCATCATTCATTTTAATGAGTCTGCATTTCTCTTTGCTTTATAATCTCCCATTTATTTTTTTGTTTCTTGATATTGATTTATGTTCTTTTTATCATATTCATACAGCGTGGTTCAATAAATATTCTTACTTATTTTCATTTGTGTGAAAGTATCCCTAGCTTTTATGTATTTCCTTTATAACTAGTTCATTTCACATGGAAGTCAAGCCTCTGTGTTTTTCTTTAAGGCATTTCATCCTTTTTGTGACTGATTTTCAATTTTGGTTCTTCCTTGGTTATCAGCTTATCATTATTTTATGTGTTCTCCTATACCTCATTTAAGTCCCTTTTCCATGCTACATGTCTTCCCACATTTAATTTTTTATTTTGTTACATTTAAATTTATCTTAAAAAATTGGCAGCCTTATAGTACAATTGAAACTCTTATCTATCTAAGGAAAGGAAGATCAATACAGTTAAATATCTATGATTAAAACACTTATGAAACACAAAATACACTTTCCTTTATAAAACAGCACTTTATACAACATTTGGTATTAATAAAATTTAAAGAAGTAGGATAAATAAGCAACAGATAGATGCATATATGTGTGTGTGTGTGTGTGTGTGTGTGTGTGTATTCAAATGTAATCTGTCATTCTTACCAGCGTTTTCATTTTATTTGCATGAGCAGAGAAGAATATACACATGGACAGCAGGGTGGGGACTGACTGTGGGAGCAGCGGGGGTTGGGGGGTGGGCGGGGTAGGGGAGACCAACAGGAGAAAGATTGGGATAGCTGTAATTGAACAATAAAAAAATAAAAGAATATACAATTTAGTTGTTTTTACAACATGATGCTGGATAAATGAATATATATGAAGGGATTGCAAGCTAAATTATATTGATCCAAAGGGGGAAATTATGTGGTATTTGATGATGTCTCTAATACCAAGAAAAAGCAAGGTAGACCATTGACTTAGGCTTTTCTAAAATGTCCCAGCATCCATTGCTCATATTGTAAGATTTCCATTGCATTAATCCTTCAATCACAATTTTAATGCTCAAAACTATTCCTTTAAAACTTAAGCTTTGATCCAGTAATTCCAAATCTAAGGATCTAGCTAAGGAAATGAAATACTTTTAAACTCTATGCACTAAGATATTTGTTGCAGTATAATTTATAGTGGTTAAGAGCTGATGATGTCCTAAATATCTTTTGTAAAACAGAAGGATAGTCGAGTATATTATGAGATCAAGAGATAATGGAATATTAAGTGGCCATTAAAATAAAATGTTTATAAGATACTTATAATGGCATGAGAGTATTTATTGTATGACCTCAGGAAAAGAAAAGATACATAAATTATACATAACTTGCTTTTAACCATGTGAAATAATTTTAAAAGACAAAATGAGAATACATTAAATGTTAAGAGTGGTTATCCCTGGGTATTGAAATTAGGAGACATTTAAAATATTTCTCATTTCTTGCATTTAAAAGAATGTTCTACACTTAGCATGCCCTTAGTACTATATTCAGAAGAAGACTTATAAGCTAAAGAATAAAATTTAGTTTAGAATATTCTATTTACTAATTTTAAATGGGATTTTCATAAAATTTAATCAAATTTTACTCTCCTATTAGACAAGACATTCACATCATTTTTCTCTCTTTGATCTGGGGGCATTGCAGCAGTTTAAGAGGGTTTACACTAAAGTTTCATTGGCCTTATAATTTGTTAGTGGGATTGGGAGGGTGGACATAATGAGAGCTAGGAAGGAGAAAAAAGATTTAAAGGACCTTTAGTTAATTATTCGCACTAATATAAAGTCGCTGTCTGTGGCCTTAATTTTCCGGAGAGATGACAGAGTAATCTCTTCTCTACTTTCTGCAGCATCAAGTCGTGGGTGGATAAGATGCAAGAAGACCTTGTCACACTGGCGAAAACAGCAAGTGGAGTCACTCAGCTTGTTGATGTGAGTAGAACCCACATAAGCTTAATCTTTTCTTTAATCTGAATGCAGTTCTAACTTCTAGTAAGCTGTATTTTCATATTATATATAAGATACATTTTTTCGTGTGGATCCGGTAGTGAAATTCTGGGAGAGACCCTTGGTACGGCTTGTCATTGTGAAGAGGACACGTCATCGCCAACAGTTAACAAAGCTTTCTCACCACAAACACTTTCCAGTTTACAAACAGCCCTCACTTCCATGAATCCGTGCGATACTTAGACTCCCCTCAAGTTCGAAGGGGATGTCAGGTTTCCATTCTTCAGACTGTATTTTATAATCTCTCACATGGCGGTGACTTAAGTACTGTGATGAATTCTTTTCAGTACCCTCAGTAAGAACACTTCTTCACTCTTTGAGGCTAGATTTTACTTTAAAAAAGAATTGAAAAGTGTCTACAACTGTGTCTGGAGACTAGAGTGAGTCACTGAGATGGGAAATGAAGACTTTGGTATAAGAAAGAGTCACTGTAAACTATGGTTTTTCTTATGATGTATGTAATGGCTATGAAAGTCATGATTTTTGAAAATGATAACCTTATATAAATACTTATATGTAATCTTAACTAGGTTATTTTACTTGGGTAAGAACATCCACATTGTAGGTTTTGTTAGATTTATGAAGAATGAAATGTCAAGACTCTCTATAAGGATGTACTGTAACAATTTGGAAGTACTTTTGTCTTGTGTTCTTAGTGATGCAGTGAGGCCTTGTGTTTTCCAAGAAATGTAGTGCAATGGAGAAAAGCAGTTTCATATACGATATGATATTATTCATTATATGGATATTTATGTGTGAATATTCCTCTCTGAGGGGAACTGGTATGTATGGTTACCTTATGTTTTAATAGAAATTCATAAGAGAGAACCTTATGAATTAAGTAAATACTTGAAAAAATACTCCAGAAAGTGTTTACAAAACAATTGTAGGTTTCAATCTAACAGTCTGTTGAACAAACTTAAATATCTGTGAGGTGAATATATTTGGAAATGAAAGGTGTTTATTGTGAATAGCGATGGCCAAATGTAGTTCCAGTCAACACGTAATCTGTCCCAGTCGCTGTGCAAGCTACCAAAGGTTGACAGAGACACAGTGCCTATCCCCAGAGAACTGACACTTGGCTAATCAAGAATTTCTTCTGTGTGGGTGCAGAGATGCCCGAAAGTCCCTCTGAACTGGCGCTTGAGATCCTCAGTGATTGATTTTGGTGAAATATGTAAGAATATGAAAGTGTGTGGGATAATAAGTGAACTTCTATGAAGCCAATAGCATTTATGCAATGAGAAAAAAAGAAACGGGAATTGACAGGTTCTGGTTAGAATCTGTATGACTCTTTTTATTGACAGATTGAGATTAAAAATAAACTGCTCTGGGAGTGTGCCTTTACTCCTCCAGTATTTTTTCAGCCTCAGAAACCACTTTTTTGGCTGACCTCATTTTTACTTTTGGTGTAAATATCTGAACTGTCTCTCACTGAATTTGCTCTTCACAGTGAATCCTTAAGAAAAAAAAAGTCTCACCTGATTTCCATTATGCTTTATGAAGCATAGATTACTAAGAAGTGTGTAAAATTGTTAAATGAATATAAATGGCTTTGTCCGAATATGGATAACAAAATAGAATGGAGAGGATGAAAGAAAATCCCCAGAGTTTTTCTGTTTCTGAGACATGTACCTAATTACAGTGACAGAAAAAGGTACAATGAAAGAAGTATATATATACACATAACAAAGGACAGGTGAGAGATGGAACAGAATTCATTATTGGAAAAATAATTTAAGCATTAGGGCACATGAAGTGTGTCATTTTATGTAGATAGATGATCCATATGCCTCTCTGCTTTTGTCTAGAGAGAAGGTTCATGCCAGAAGGCAATGCGCCTGTTGAAAGTGGCTTTATTTTTGGCAATGGAAATTTAAAGCAGAGACTGGCCAAAGGATGCCAGAGTTGAGGGTGAACTTGGAGATGAGATTGGGAAGCCTGGATACATGATGAGGACCAAAAGTTGAATAAATGGAAGAACTTAACAGGGTCCTGATTTGAAATTCAATATTGTGGAAATGATGATAATTTATTTATTGTAATTGTTTTTACTAGCATTGCAGGATAGAACTAGCATTTTACTTGAATGATCGCAAGCAGCTGTAATGAAGCAACATAACTGAAATAAGACATCTTTGCAATTTAATAAAAACTGCTTTATGTCACTATAAGATATCAGCTCAAGGAAGGTTGATAGATATTATTATATGAATTCAATACTTTAAGTTTGCAAATCAGAAATTTGTAAAATTGCCTGCCTAACTTCTGTTAAAGATCCAGCATGAATAGGCTTAAATGGTGATATTACTCTGATGCATTTGAGTTTGTTGTTTTTCTTTCCTTTTTAAATTCTATTATTTTTCCATTACCATTTAGTCCCTCTATATGCCTCTTCCCCAACAATCACCACGCTGTTGTCCATGTCCATGAGTCCTTTTTCCTCAATCCCTCCATTCCCTAACTTCCGCTTGCCCCACAGCCTTAGCTGTCATCCTGCTCTCTACAAGTCTGTCTCTATTTTCCTTATTAGTTCAGTTTTTTCATAAGATTCCACATATGAGTGAAATCATATGGTATTTGTCTTTGTCTGACTGGCTTATTTCACTTAGCATTATGTCCTTCAGGTCCCAAAGGGTAAAACTTTCTTATTTTTTACGGCCCAGTAGTATTCCATTGTATAAATGTCCCATAGTTGTTTTATCCACTCATCTACTGATGGACACTTGGGCTGTTTTCAGATCTTGGTGATTGTAAATAATGCTGCAATGAACATAGAGGTGCTTATGATCTTTCAAATTAGTGTTTTGGGTTCCTTCTAATATATTCTCAAAAGTGAGATCACTAGGTCAAAAAGCAGATCCATTTTTATTATTTTATTGTGGAAAGCAGGTATCTCCATACTGCTTTCCACAGTGGCTGTACCAGTCTGCATTCCCACCAACAGTGCAAAAGGGTTCCCCTTTCTCCACGTCCTCACCAGCACTTACTGTTTGTTGGTTTACTGATGGCAGCCATTCTGACAGGTGTGAGGTGATATCTCATTGTGGTTTTAATTTGCATTTCTCGGATGATTAGTGATGTTGAGCATCTTCTCATATGTCTATTGGCCATCTGTATGTCCTCTTCAGAGAAGTGTCTATTCAGGTCCTTTGCTCATTTTTTAATTGGGTTTTTTGTTTTTTGGTGTTGAGTTTTGTAACTTCTTTATAAATTTTGGATTGTAACCCCTTATCAGATATATTGGCATATGTTCTCCAATTCTGTGTCTTGTCTTTTTATTTTGTTGATTTTTTTTGTGCTGTGCAAAAACTTTTTAGTTTGATGTAGTCCCATAAGATATTCTTAGTGAATTATTCCATTATCTGATCATTAATTGGAAGATAAAATGTCCATTAACTGCATATGCTCAGCTGCAAAGTAGATGAAATAATTCAGAGAAGAAAAAAATAAAATTGGGGGAAAGAGATAATAATGTATTATGACTTTGCTTAGTGAATTTAATACATTAGAACCTTTTAAATACAACTGAAGGACTTAATTTGTTTTTCATTAGTTCAAGAACTGTACTAAACACTTTGTGTTCATTATCTTATTAATTCCCAGAACACCTTGTGAAGTGAACATCATCATCTTTAATATGCATGAAGCAATTGCAAGATTAAGTTTTTGGTCTCAGCTATAACTACTAAATTGGATGTAATTCCAAAATTTAAAAAAAACCTTGTTATGCTTTAGAACATAAATTAATATATTACTTTTTTATATTGCTACTTGTATTTTGAGAAGGTAAGCAGATTCCTGGTTAGGTACATGGTCAACATGGTTATGCTACTGCTCTTTTATTTATTTATATTAAAATTTTTATTGTATATTTTTCCATTACCATTTAGTCCTCGTATATACCTCTCTCCCCACAAACACCATCCTGTTGTCCATGCCCATGAGTCCTTTTTCCTTTTTGCCCAATCCCACCACCACTGAACCTTCTGTGCCCCTGCCTTAGCTGTCATCTTGCTTTCTATTCATGAGTCTGTCTCTATTTTGCTTGTTAGTTCAGCTTGGTCATTAGATTTTACATATGGGTGAAATCACATTGTATTTGTCTTTCTCTGACTGGCTTATTCACTTAGCATAATGTGCTACATCTCTTTTAATATAAAATATAAATTAGATGAAGCCAAAATTCTGCTACCAATTATTCACTCATGAACATGTCACTTGAATTACTTTAGTTAAAGAAAGTATAGAAGGAAATTGTAAAGTGAAAATTCACATGCAGAATGTAAAGTCTTCTATTATTGTTGGTAGGCACAGAAATGCTTGTTTTGTATGTGTATATCATTGAAAGGATTGCTGAAAATGGTACAGAAAATCATTTTTCTTGATTTTGTCTTTATGGTCTTTCACCTGAAGAAAATATACTTATTTTTTTCTAGTTGATAGCTTTGTGATCTGGCCAAGATGTTTTAGTTCAATGAATTGTTAAGATTGATGACATAATCCATGTAAAATATTTATTGACCTGTAAACAAAACTCAAGAAAGGTCATTCAGTTGTTGTATTTAGTTGAGGGTATTATATTTATTAGTTGGGGTACAGGCTGCACCAGTGTAACAAAGAGATAAGACCACCATATACTGTGTTTTTTTCTCATGTCACTGTCTAGAGGTGAGCAGCTTAGGATCAGCAGGTTTGCTCTCCTATCCACAGTGTGGCTTCCATCCCTGGGTCCCAGGTGATTCCTTCAGTTGCCATTAATTTTCAGCCTGATGTCCAGGGAAAGAGACCAGACAAGCAGATACCCAGTCACTTCAAGGGTAAGACACTTGGCCCTAGTTGGGTTTGATCCCTGTTCAGGGCATGTATGGCAGGCAACCTATTGACGTTTCTCTCTCACATCGATGTTTCTCTCCCCATCCTGCTCGCCCTAAAATCAATAAATAGTCCTGACTGCTGTGGCTCATTTGGCTGAGTGTCATTTCACAGAGTCAAAGGGTTGCAGGTTAAGTGCCCGGTAGGGGTGTATGCAAGAGGCAACTGATGGATGTTTCTCTCTCATTCTCTCTCACCTCGATATTTCTCTCCCTTTGTTTCTCCCTCTCTCCCATTGTCTCTAAAAATAAATAAATACAATATTTAAAAAATAAAACAAACTCAATAAACATATCCTCAGGTGAGGACTTAAAAAAGGGATAAGACATTGTGCTCACATTCCAAAGGTTGGAACTCATGGAGTCATTAGTGGCCATATACCAACTACGTCACAGTGGAAGGGGATGCATCCAATAGTGGGTGACAACTGGCTGTCCCCCACTGAAATGAATTATTTGAATACTGTCCTTATAAGAGCTGTGTCTAAAAGTATATTAAAAATAAATGAACACAAAATGGATACTGTATTTATATACTTTAATCTATATAAATTAAGAAAAATAGAAAAAGATCTCTGCATTTTTAAACAATCTGAGTTATAGATTATTTTAAAAGACATTTTATTACTTTTAAACACACACATTCCTTTAGTTACTATGCTGGCAAATGCACAGGCTAATCTTATTATATCTATTAATGAATAGATAATATTTTTAAAAAATTAAAGTAGTCTTACTGTTCTTAAAAGCAAGTTTTAAGTTCTGGAAACATTGACCAACAACTATCTTTTTAATTTAATTTGTTGATAAATATTTCTTGATGAAGATATGCCTAATTTTGTTCAATATCCAAATTACCAGATATTCTAAATCAATGGATTCTATAGTAATAAGAATCTGCTTCATGAAAAAGTTTTCTAAAAATAAATGGGTGAGTAGAAACTACTGTTTGGGTTTCTGAGTCTGCAAAAAGTTGCATTAAAGCAAACTCCACAAACATATCAGAAACCCACAGTTACTGCACGTGCTTGACCCTGGCCTGAGGACAGCTTGCGATGATGTAAGCAAATTATCACCTTCGGAGAGAATTGTCACCTCCTTTGTGCACCGTTTCCTTTACACTTTCCCCGTTCTCTTTAGAAATCCAAAGTTTTTCTCATACCTTCCTCTTTATTACAAAAGAGGTAATGGATGGTGTTATTTACACTTGATTACGTCTTCAGTAACTTATCTCTAATCGGAACATATTTAGAAACTAAATATGGAAACAGGTGTGGAGGCTATATTTTGAAAGAGTTATAGAGTGCCCCCTCATTTCAAATAGATCTCTCTCTCTCTTTCTCTCTTTCAGGAGGGGACAGGTGGGTCAAGGGGCCAGCAGAATCTGGACTGAGGTGAGGCAAATGATGTGCTGTGGCTGCAGCATTTTAGGAGGCCACTCTCTCTGAGGGTCAGAGTAAGAGTAGCTCCTGAAATTTTGTGCCCTAGGAAATTTTATACCTCTCTTGCCTCACCCTAGTCCTAGTGTTTAGAGCTGTGTATCTTCTTCTGCTCTCCATGGCTGGAGGCAGAGATATTTGCAGCCTCTGGCCGTCACACTAATCCCAGGTCTCTCACTACATTTTCTTCCTGCTCTTTCCTCTCCTAGGTATAATGTGGGTCTTTGCTACAGCTTTTCTGGATGCTTTTCTGGATCAGGCTCCCAGGTTGATCTTGTAAGGAACAGTGGAGATTCCTGAAATGTTCACAGTACATATATTCATTTTGAAATATTCATTTGCATCCCACACTATGTGACCTTGCTCCATACTTCCCTTCTCCTCAATTCTCTTCTCTCCAGTTATCTTCTGATAATGAAGGACATCAGGGGAATCTAGATTTTTTGATAACAGAGATTATTGTATCTCTCTAGTTAGCTAAGACAATTGAAATGAGGCATGTCTCCTGGTTGTTATAAAGCTTCCTTCTGAATGGAAATTCTGTCTGGATTTCTACTATGTTAGTCCAGAGCATGCAAACATTTTCAAAAGTTTGTGGAGTAACTTTTCTTTTAATCTGTAAGTTTATTTTCTAAACTAAAATCAGTCTGCTAAGGCATCATGATAGCACTCCTTGACTGTGATTCACCATTGTGATTTCATAAGTTAAAGTTATTAAAATTGATACCTTCATATTTCAATATTCTCTCAAAAGTGTACATATGAAATGTGTCTAAATATTGAGCATTCAGTTCTCTTAATTAAGTTTGTATTTACACAAGGGTTTGGAGTGAGGAATTTCATTAGTGACTCCTGGGGTGCACTTTTTCTTTGACACACTGGTTGCATCATCTTAAGTAAATAGAATGTTCATTTTCTAGGTGGTAGGGAGTTTAATATATTAATTTATTTGCAAAAAAAAGATGTGCTAAAGCAGAACATAATTAATCATTAGTGATTCTGACTAGGGAATTAACAAGATGCAGAGGCAACAATAATGGTGGGAATCTTTTTCCCTCCTTTCGGTAATGCTGCTAAGTAGCTGGATGATACTGGATTTCCCTTTACCTCTTGTCAAGTGAGACAGATAGTAACACTCTCCCTTCTTCACAGAAATGTTGTAAAGGTAAAAAGGAATAGAAAATGCAATGTGATAGCAGTAACAGTTGCTATGAAAATGTCAGTGCATATTTCTCTTTAAAATGTAGGTTTATATTTCTGTTACTTTAAAAGTAATGTAATTATTCTTAAAACTAATACTCATTTTAAGTACTTTATAAAGGCAATATAATTACTTTTCACATATATATTATTTACTTCACGTTTTATTTTTTTCAGAGTTGCCTTATGTCCTTCAATGATGAAATGTAACTAGTTACCATAATAGTAGAGGTAAATTGAGATTATCATTATTTTATGGAAAGTACATTTTTCCCACTAAATAGAGAGAAATCTGTTTTGACCGCACAATTTATTATCAGTAGAGACAGTGTGGACTCCCTTTACTCACTCACTAGAAATTGTAAAGAAACTGTATATTTTTTGTTTGTTTTTTAAAAGTGATTTGTTACATTTTTTTCAAAGATAATACATGCAATGAACTCTAATGGGTTTTCTGATCTTATGATGGCCTTGCATGTTTTATTAACACGTTTTTAAGTGAAGTACTGTTGGTTCACAAACATTAGTAGTGAAAGACTATTAAAACGTTTTCTTTTTTACTTTACCAATCTGTTCCATTATCAATCGATAACCGTCTTAAGTTATGCTGGTATTTGAGGGATAAATTATTGTTCATTGTTTCTCCAAGTAGCAATCTATTGGCTTGGTAATACTAATCCCAGTGAGAGTGTTAGAGAGTGGCTGCCTTCTCCTCTTGTCTGTGAGCTTCACAAAGGACATGGAAGCTGAAAACTCACGGAAGTGATACAGCCAAGTGTTAGCTTCTTCTTTTACAATGAAGATGAATGGCATAAAAGACCATTATTTGTTATTGCGCACTCTCAATATGCCACATATAATTTTTATGCTTTTTTCCTGAAGACATCTTTAATGCCTTTATATAGAAGGCAGTGGTTCTCAGCCTGGGGCAGTTTTGTACCCCAAGAGGCATTTGTCAATGCTTGGAAACATGGTCACAGCTGGGGGTGGGGGAGGTGAGTGCTGCTGGCGTTTAGTGTGTGGAGGCCAAACATGCTGCTAAACAGCCTACAATGCACAGGACTTCGCCCCACAGCAAACACTGATCTCGCCAAAACATCATATCAGTGAGGTCAAAAATACAAGAATTTGAGGCAAGAGGACATGTATGAAACTCCTTACATTAATAGAAATTTCTAAAATTACATATCAGTATTGGTAGGTAGCATTTCTTTCTTTAGAAAAGCCACTTGCTACTAAGATGGTTAAAGGCAAGTTAAACTGCTGCATTTAAAAATTCTTTTGTTGACTGTGAAGTGAATTTAGGTCCTTTGGGGTTAGGAATTTTAAACAAGCATATCCTTCAGCATATGGTTAATTATTTTTTAATTTAGTTTTAGCAGAATCAAGTATGATCTCTTCTACTTTTAATTAACTACACATGAATTTTCTGGTTAAAATACATACACAATTCATATATAGTTCTTGATATGTAGAAGGTGAGAGGCTAGGTTGTTAATTTATCTGTAGAATTAAAAAATACCAAACAGATAGATAGCTTCTTATACATATCTTAATAGTTTTATTGTTTTTATTCTAAGTGTTCTTAAACATACACTTATTATGTATCTTATGTGTGAAATGTCTCCAGACTTAAAACCATTTCTTATTGTGAATCTTTTTCATGCTCACCTTATTCGTTGTTATAGTTTCTCTATTCCAAGAATGACCACTAGTATTTCACTTACATTTCTAGTTAAAGACAGTCACCATATGTGTAGGATGGGGAAAATGAACAAGTTTTCACTTGTTCTGTTCCTTCTTACACCTTTAACATGTTGCTCAAAAGTGTCATCATCAAGTTCCTGTTAGTAGAATGCCAGTTCGAGGTGGTTATCGGAAAGCATGCACTGTAAATTTTAGAATATGACCAAGTGTATGTGTGTATGTATGTCTGTGTGTGTATTATGTATAAAATTGTGCATGTGTGTGTATTTGGAGGGTGCTTAAAATAAATAAGCCTGTGTTATATTTGAATTCCTCTTATGTACTAATTGCTGAAATAGGCACTAGAAGTTCTGAGCTGGCTATTTTCAGGCTAAAATGCTTTGGAGTTGACTACATAATAAGATAAAAACCAACACTGAATTCTGTAGCTCTTCATAATAGTGTCCCAATTATCTTTTCAGTTTTTTTTCCAATAATTTCTTGTTTTACACAAATTCTACTTTTCTCCTTCCTTTATTTATTTACTTTTTTATGTTTACTCCGGAGTATGGCTGCAATCCCATTGTTTTGACTATCATAAACCCATGTGATTTTACTGTCCTCTGTATTCTGAGGGCATAGCTTTCTGTACTTCTTCATTGGAACACTAATATTCTTATTAGTATTAACTTTTTTCTTTCTGTTGGTCATTAACCTGTTTTCTGTATTTAATCTAATTATCCTTTACATGTTATATTTATATTCGATTATGTAACTACATAGCACCTTACATAGTCTTGTTGTTTTTTGGTTTAAAATAAATATTGATTTTAAAATACAAGGAGGCACTTGTTATAAGTCAGCACTCCAATTCCTAGTAAAGCCTGGTGCAGTAACTGTCTCAGTGGCCATTTGCTAATTGAGGCCATCAATATCATTGAGTGCCTGCTACGTGCGTGCACTGTACTATGTGCTGGGCTGAACCAGTGGTCAAAACAGGTGAAAATCTCCATGTTCTTGAAACTTTCTTCTCTTGCTATGATCTCTCTGGTTTTCTCTTGCATTGTCACATCTTCCTTGTCCACTTGTAAGGACCCTTGCAATTACACTGGACTCATCAGGACAATCCAGGATAATATCCTTGTTTTAAGTTTAGCTGATTAGCAAAACCTAATTTCATCTGCAAACTTAATTTCCCTTTGCCATGCAACAACATATTCATAGATTTTGGGTTTTAGGATGTGGATATCTTTGGGAGACCGCCATTGTGCCTACCATACCCATCACTTCCATCACTCAGTGTCTAAATACTGTTTTCTTCCTGTTAGTCTTTCCACTCCTGCTTCTACTTCTGTCCTTGATACATCCAACTGTCATTGTATGGTCAGATAATCTGATTGGCTCAGTGTACTATTGTTTATGTAGATCTTTGGTACTTGGCTCCTTACAGGCGAATGATTAAGAAGTTAGCTGTTCACAAGTCTGATATGTACTAATAGAATTGAGCAAGTGGCAAGGTCAAGGTCATACATTAAAATAATGCTAACCATTTATATGCAACTCCCAGGTCTCCTCTTTCATCAGAAACTGTCAAAGAGGAAACTTTCCTCATCAAGGTGACTGTGGGCATTGCAGAGATCTCAAATGCTTGTGCAGGACAATTTCCATGGGAGGGAAGTAATTGTGCAAGTACTGAGGGAAGAAGTTGTTAAAATTTACACATTTAAGTTTTTTTAATATTTTATTTATTTATTTTTAGAGAGGGGAGGGAGGGGGGGAGAGAGAGAGAGAGAGAGAGAGAGAGAGAGAGAGAGAGAGAGAGAGAGAGAGAGAGAGAAACATCAATGTGCGGTTGCTGGGGGCCGTGGCCTGCAACCCAGGCATGTGCCCTGACTGGGAATTGAACCTGCGATGCTTTGGTTCGCAACCCATGCTCAATCCACTGAGCTACACCAGCCAGGGCTGACATTTAAGTTTTAATATGCAAAAACTTGACTATGTTTCTTTTTAGGGTACTTAACTTACTCATGAGCTGCCATTCTTTCTCCCAGGAGAAGAAAAATATTAGTCTCACCATTTCAAGGTTATCTCTTCTTAGTTTAAAAGATTTTGTGATCAATTATAGGTTTTTTTTGAAAGACTTATTTATTTTTAGAGAGAGGAGAATGGAAGGAGAAAGAGAGGGAGAGAAAAATCGATGTGTGGTTGCTTCTTGCATACACCCTATGGTGACCTGGCCCAAAACCCAGGCATGTGTCCTGACAGGGAATCGTATGAGCAATGCCTTGGTTGACAGGCCCAAGCTCAATCCTCTGAGCCACACCAGCCAGGGCATCAGTTACATATTTAATACATTTAAATTCCTGACTCCCTTTCAGTATTCTCTAATGTTCTTGACTTTGCTTCTTACCATCTGGGTGCAAGTGGTAACTTGTGTGACAGAATGTCTAGTGTATTTGCTCTTTTCTGTTCACTTGGCATAAATTTTGAGTGTGATTCCTACAAGAACTTGGTCAATCTCCTCATTTTGCTAAGGAACTCTCAGCTCTGGGTGGTTTTCATTGTCATCCTCCAGCCAAACCTCTGCTTCCCATTGTCAGTCTCCCATTCTCTGCATCTGGATCCTGTGGTTGTGCACTGAGGGCAGTATCCTAGCAGAGATACTGACCTGTTATTCTCTGTTACTTTACTTGCTCATTCCATGAGGCTTTTCTATTTCCCTACATCCTGCTGGAGCCAAGGGAAATTCTGAGCAGAATGATATTGCAGACTCACTTTGCCTAACCATGCCTCATTACCATTTCACCTTTTGTGGGTCTGGGCAGTGGTTTGGTTCTTTAATGATGTGAAATGGGAGTGAAACTCCCTCTACTCTGATGTTCTAAAGCCTGAATCCCAGTGCTCACACTAGTACAATGGCTAATTGAATTTTGTTTTTTAGGTTTCTTAAAGTGACTGGTATAGAGAAGCTGCCTGAAAATGATTGCTATGTTATTCAAAACTTGGAAGCATATCTAGCTTTCAGTGACCATCTCTGGAGTATCTGAATTATGGTATAATACTAAGTATAATGATTTCTGAAACATTTTTATGTGTATTTATTAATTATTTCAATGAGTGGTGTCACCTTTTAGGTATTACATTTTTAAAATTATGTTTTATTGATTACGCTATTGTAGTTGTCCCAGATTTTCCTCCTTTGCCCCCTTCCACCCAGCTCCCCTCTCTCCCTCAGGCAATCCCCACACCATTGTTCATGTCCATGGATCATGCATTTAAGTTCTTTGACTACTTCACTTCCTACACTGCACTTTACATCCTTATGGCTATTCTGTAACTACATATTTGTACTTCTTAATCCCCTCACCTCTTCACCCATTACCCTACACCAGCCTCCCATCTGGCAAGCATCAAAATACTCTCCATATTTATGATTCAGTCTCTGTTCTTGTTTGCTTAGTTTGTTTTTTTAGATTCAGTTGGTGACAGGTATTAAATGCCATTTTATTGTTCATAGTTTTGATCTTTTTTTTAAATAGGTCCCTTTTACCTTTCATATAATAATGGTTTGGTGTTGATGAATAATGGTCCTGTAGTTTTTTCTTGTCTGGGAAGCTTTTTATCTGCCCTTTGATTCTATCATGATATCTTTGCTGGGTAGAGCAATCTTGGCTATAGTTCCTTGCTTTTTCTGATTTTCAATATTTTTTGCCAATTCCTCCTAGCCTATAACGTTTCTTTTGAGAAATAAGCTGACAGTCTTATGAGAACTCCCCTGTAGGTATCTAACTGCTTTTCTCTTGTTGCTTTTAAGATTCTCTCTTTATCTTTAAGCTTTGGCACTTTAATTATAATGTGTCTTGGCGTGGACCTCTTTGTATCCATCTTGTTTGAGACTTTGGGATTTCTGGGCTGACATATCTGTTTCCTTCACTAAATTAGGGAAGATTTCTTTCATTATTTTTTCAAATTGACCTCTAATTTCTTGCTCCTTCTCTCCTCCTTCTGGAACCCCTAAGATACAAATGTTGGAATGCTTGAGGTTGTCCCAGAGGCTGCTTGTTCTATCTTCATTTAAAAAAAAATTTTTTTCTTGTTGTTCTGATTGGCTGTTTTTTTCTTCCTTATGTTCCAAATCATTGATTTGGTTCTCAGCTTCATCCACTCTCCTGTTGTTTCCCTGTAAATTTTTCTTTATTTCAATTAGTGTATCCTTCATTTATGGCTGGATCATTTTGATGCTGTTGAGGTCCTCACTAAGTTCCTTGAGCATTCTTATGATGAGTGTTTTGAACTCTGCATGTGATAGATTGCCTGTCTCCATTTCAGTTAGTAATTTTTTTGGAGCTTTGATCTGTTCTTTCATTTGGGCCATGTTTCTTTGCTCATTTTGGCAGCATTCCTGTGTTTATTTCTATGTATTAGGAGAAACTGTTATGACTCCCTGTCTTGGTACCATGGCCTAATATAGTAGGTGTCCTTGGGTCCAGCAGCACAGACTTTCCAGTCTCCCAATCTGCATAATCAAGGTGTGCCCTTTGTGTGGGCTCAGTACACCCTCCTCTTGTAGTTGAGTCTTGTTTGCTTTTGTCAGGTCATTTGGAGGAATTTACCCAGGCCAGTCAGCTGCAAGGACTGGCCGTGACCACTGACCACCAATCTGTGACCTCTGTGAAGGATCAGCTGTGTGGGGGCAGGTGGTGGTGCTCCAGCATGGCCTGTAGCTGTCTACTGGGTGGGCAGGCCCTGGGGTTTCCTGGCTGGTGCAGTCCAAGGTCATCCCCCACTTGTGTTCTACCTGGGGCCACCCTGCAAGCACTATAAAGCAATCTGAGGTGGCTGCTACTTGTGCTGGGCTTGGAAATTTCTAAGCAAAGCCAAGCTTAAATATTAACATTTGAGGTTATCTTAAATGTATTATTCTGGAGATTATCTTGAAACTATGGACTTAATTAGAGCAAAGAGACTTAGAAAGAAGTTTCCATTGAAAAAGCTAGGGGAACCATATTCTCTGTTGTCATCACCACAGACCTTTGTCTGTCAATGTAACAGTGAAAGTACATTAAAGCCAGTTAATTAAGACTGTAAGAAAGAAAGAATATACAGGCGACAAATATTCTTTTGTCATAACTTACGTCAAGGATGCCAGGGAGAGGGGCATAAACTACAGTAAACTTAAAGCATATTCGTGTATCAGTCAGGAGGAAAAAACATCCTGTCTTGGAGCCTCTTTATGTGCCATATTCTTTCTAGCAGAAGAAGTGGCAGCCAGTGTCACACAGTGTGTGAGATGTTGTCATGTGATTTAAATGAAGTTCTGTTTAGTGCCAAAAACTCATATTATTTCCACCATGATGCTGTTCTTTCAGAAAGGACACTGGATAAAATGATGAAGCAGGTATTTTTTAAGAAAAAAATACTAGAAAGAGGAAAAGAAAGATACTTAAGATTCTTTAAAATAGTCATATGTTAACATGTGAAATGTTGTAGAAATGTAGTTTATGTTAGTGGCAGAAAACAGTATAAATTCATGTACATTGTGAAATAATGTTAAAAATCCATGTGAAACTTTCTACTTTGAGAAGTGTTTATAAAACATATACCAGTAGACTTTTTTGAGAGCCTTCTCAAACTTCATGAAGCAAAGAATACTGTATTCTTTAAAACCAGAAGCGAGAGTTAGTTCCATTGGTGGGTCAGTTATATGCTTTAAATTCATTTTTATTACCAAGAAAACATTTCAAATGTAAAAAGTACAGCAGGATATTTACATTGGGGACTGAGGCTTAAGCTTTCTCACTTATTTAGAGTTAATTTGCAAGCTAGATCTTGTTTTTTATTTTCTAAGCATTTAAAAATGTGCCTAGAAACAGAATTTGAGAGAATAATTTATATACGGTAATTTTGAAAGAAAACTTGAACTAAGTGTTTTTCTTCTGATTTATAATCTATTCATTCTTTAAAGTACCTATGTCTCTGTCATATGTAGGTAGTGACTTAATAAACAACATTACTTATAGTACATAATGCAAAGTGCAGACTACACATCCTGAGCTGATCTTCACCAACTCCGAATTATATTTTAGTCCCTTTACCACAGGAAGGAGGTTCGAGGAAGGTAGACTTCATACAGAAAGAAACAAGATATTAATGCACAGCTGCCTTTCACACCAATTAGCTGTATTGGTTTTACTGCAAAGAACTAAATATCCTGGATCAATTGAAGTGATGTTGAGGTTTATCTTTTTGTACCCTGATCAATGAATCTATTGAGGAGGTCATGTTTCGGCATGTCATTTTAGGCTGAAATGAAAGAGGGAGCCTTGAGTTGGATGGATTTTATCATGGGCAACCTGGGTCTTGACAATAGGGCTCGATAATCTGCCCTGAAGAAGAAAGCACAAGCAATCCTGTAGGGTGCAGGAACCCTGGATAAACCTAAATGTGGGGATTGTATATGACTGAATTACTGTGGTTTGAATAGTTGGAGTGAAAACCTACAAGGTCAGAATTCAGATGCATATGAGAAAAACCTCATGTCCCGAATATATCAAACAATTTTAGGATTAAAAGTTTGACTTAAATCTTTTAAAACTATTTTTGTCACTTATAAAAATTAACTTTATGTAAACCTAACATAATCTGTTAGAAATAAATGTTAGCATATATATTTGTGTCTATTTGTAACAGTGTTCACCAGTAGCATCCATGCTCAGCTGGGACCAGGCTGTAGAACCTGTTGGTAGTAACAGAATGCTGGAGCTCTACCAAAAAAAAACAGGGTTGAACTGGTTCCTGCATGTGCCTGGATTCTCTTTTCATAAAATGGTAAAAAAAACCCTGCCAGGCCCTGGCTTTCAAAGATGGTTTAGTCATGCATGTGTAGCCCATCTGTTGGATGCATAAGGGATTTCCTTCTCCGCTGAGCCCTCCAGCCACAAACATGGTTGCTGGTTCTCCCCTCCCCCACTCTCTTTAATTTCTTCCTTTCCCTCCAGGAGTGTACAGGCTCTGCAGATCAGGTGCGTCTGATGCCGTGCTAGGGAAATACTCCCATTGACACTGATGTGAACCAGAAATGCCGTCAAGTTGTTCTTTGGCTGCCTAGCTTACTTCAGTATAGTTTGATTCAGCCATGTAAAAACAAAATAAAACATTCAGTTTGATAATAAAAATATTTACACTGTTACACAGTTTTTACTAAGCTTTAATGTAGACCTCGATGACCTTCAACTACTTCTCTGTGAAATGAAGCTCCCTGTGTCACCTGGATGAACCTTAGCAGGGACTTCATATTCATTCATTCATTCTCTCTCCTTTCATTTAGTAAGGTTTAGCAGCAAGCACTTTAGCCTCAGTGGTTGCAGCAGGGAAAACAATGGGAAGACTCTTTCAAGATATCATTTGCACCTCCGTCCTACCTTTGCGCACTGCACACATCCTTTAGGTTTGACCTTGTATATTTGAGTTCTCCAGTTTTCTAGAATAGCCTGCCTTTTAAAAAAAAAAATGCTGATGACAGTTAATATCTGGTTTTGACGATGAACGTACAATTTCAAGTCTCAAAATTGCATATACAAATGATATTTGTACAAGATGTTTTACTATTGACATACTGTTTTGTTGAGCTGGTGGTCTCATAGCAAACTCATATTTATATCTTTAGTTTTGGCACACCGAAACTGTGAAAAGATCAAGGTATAATGGGTTTTTCTAATCAATTATTGTATTGTATTAGAATGTATTTTGAAATTACATTATGAACCAAATAAGCAATTTTTGTTTTTAATAATTTTCTTTTGCTTTCACACAGATTTATGATAAATACAAAGACTTGTATACTGTGGAACCAAATAATGCACGCCAGCTGGTGGAAATTGCAGCCAGGGATATTGAAAAACTTCTAAGCAACAGATCGAAAGCCTTGGTGGTGAGTTTAAATTGGGTCTGCTCATTTTATTATTTTCTGTTACTTACTATGTTGCATGCTTTATCTGGAGATTTCATTTAGTATGCTTTCTTTGCCATGGGAACTGTTCATCTAATATGTTCAAGAAAGGTGAGATACCATAGCTTCATTGTAATTTTACAATAGTCAGCTTACTAGTTTATTTTTTGTGTTAGGTGATTTTAATATACAGGAACAGTGCATTTAATTGGTACATGCATCCATTTATATATATGTTAAGTCATGATGCATAATAATAATGTTTAACTTCATCAACCAACGTAAAACCCACAAATATTGCCAACACCCTTACAGCTGCCTTAGTAGTACTTTCCTGTCCCTCACCCTGCCTCCCTGCCAGAGGTAGGCAACACTCTAGATATTTCATTACTTATTTCCTTGCTTTATAAAAAATAGCTGTACCTCAGAAAAATGTTTTGCTAAACAACATATTTGCTAGTTTGCTTGTTTTATACCTTCATTAAAATTACTACATATGTATAACTACATTTTACATATATATTACATTATAAATGTACATTATGCGTATGTAGTTCTCAGTGACTTTCTTCCATCAATATTGTGTTTGCATGATTATTCTGGATGTTTGTATTTAACTTTATTTTTATTCATGGTTAAATATTACTTTATGATGCTATATCTCAATTTATTCATTTACTCTCAGTTGTTAAATGTGATTTGTCTTTTCATTTTCTTTGTAGTGTATATGATAACACAAGTTATTAATTTTAGTGTAATTGAAGTCAACTTTAAAAATTATTAATATTTTTGGATATGTATTTCGTTTAAGAAATCCTTCCCTATCCTTAGGTTATAAACACTATTTTATATATTATATTTAAAAGGTTCTATGTCTATTAGGTTTGTTTAATCCACCTGCAACCAATATCTGTCTATAATTTTAGTCTGCAATTTTTCTACCCAGTTTTCCAAGGGCCATTTATTAAATAGCTTGCCTTCCTCCTGTGAGCTCCACATACCGAGCAAGATGTCTGGCTGGCCAGTTACTCACTGTTTTCTTCTTTGGTAGGCTCATGAACTTCAGAGTATTCTTGAACTTTTACAAATTATCCAAAGGTTAGATTCAGTGTGTTATTACTCAAGATCTTTACTGGATTTTGATTGGTATTGCAGGGACTCAGACAAAATTACAAATTGATATCATTATGATTTTTGTCTTTCTATTTATAATCATGATACTGTTTTCATTTAGCAAATTTTTATGCTATTCATAAAGTTTTAATTTTTTCATAATGTTATTATATAGCTTTTGTTAGATATAATGTCAGAGCTTAAGTTTTGTCCCTCTTATTCTACAAATCTCAGCGCTGTTGCAGGCATTTGTCTCAGGACTACTCAGAATTTTCTGTTCACTTATCACCCCTATTCAGAGTTTCAGCTTACTATATTTTATGTATATATAAATAATCATGGCACAGACATTTTCCTTTAATTTTTGGGAGTTATAAATCTCCATGTTTCTTAAAATATCCAGGATCTTGTTGTAATGTAATAGGAGGGTTCTTTGGAATATTTGATATGCCCTATTGCCAGAACTTAAAATATTTCATTTTTAAGACACATATAAGTAATTTATGATAAGATAATATTTCATGACTAGAAGATTCAAAACATTATTATGTTCAATTTGGGGTATGTGATGCCATTTTTAGGTATCATTTATAGATGTAAAGAGTATTTTCAAGAAAAGTTTTCCTAATAAAAACGAGATACTTGTTACTAAGTGATTAATATCCACTTAACGACAACCGAAAATGGTTCCGTTTGTGCTGGTCTTTAGCAGCTGACGTTCCGCCCAGATGCAGGCCGCAGGTCATCTGGGTGTGACAGTCCCTTGAAAAATGAAATGAAATAGAATGAATCTTGCCTTAATTGGATTAAAATGGAAGCCTATTGAGACTTTTTTTTCCCATTAATCAGTGGGATTTGATGGTCTAGACACCCAGTGCATGACTCAAGCCCTGTGGGGGATCAGTAACTGCCCTAAATGCAAGATGGCAGAATAGAGAAAATACAATGACTAATTAAATATAGAATTAATTAGATTTTATGTCAGGGAGAAACATTTATGTTCATTTTCAAATTAAAGTCTTTATTCAAGTTGTTTTGATTCCATGAAAATTAAAAAACACATTATTTTAAATTTATTTGAGGCTACACTGTAAATGAATGCAAGATGGCATTTTGGATTTGCCTCTATTTTTGTTGTAGGCTTATGATTAGGGAGACTTCTGGACTAAAGGAGCTCCAATTTACCTGTATGGGATACGAATGTTATTTCATAAGTGTATTGGAAAAGTTATGAATATACAAATTTGAGGTATATGATAAAATTTAATACTAGTTGACCTTATTGAGTGTTTAGTAAGTAGCATTATCTAATTATTCCTCACAATAGTACTAAGCTCTAGACCTCAATGATAGTCTCATTTTTTAATAAACTGCATTTTTGAGGATACTTTTAACTTGCTCAAGGATATGTATTTAATAAGCAACGCTAGTGCTTCTCAAACTTTAATGTGCATGTAGTTTACCTGTGGCTGTTGTTAAAATGCAGATTTTTATTCAGTCATCTGTATAGAAATACTACAAATCTAATTAGTTTCCAGGTGATGTTGATACGCCTGGTACAAAGACTATACTTTGAGTAGGAAGAATGTAAGACAATTCAAATTCAGGTGTGTCTGATTTCAAGATCTGTATTCAAATATATCTTTTGGCTGAAGAAGTGTATAATCATAATGAGAAAGAAATGAGGGTTAGGTAGTATGCTATAAATTATCATTCATTTAGATTAAGAAATGTGTTTTAGTTAATGGAATATTCTGGAAGGTTATGAATTTTTCCTTGAATCCTATATCAGTTAGTCCTCTTCAGAAAAGGGAGATGTAAGGAGCCTTGACTAGGGGTGGTGACCACACAATGCGATAAACAAGTTAATGTATTATAGAATTATACACCTGAAACTTCTATCATTTTATTATCCAGTATAACCCAAATCAATTCAATAAAAAGATAAAAGAAAAGAGATAAGGAATAGGAAGCAGCCAAAAGAAGAGACACTTGGAGGGATTTGAAGATTAAATATAACTACAGAAATGTTCACTCTGTAGTCAAGTAGGGTTGTAGATAGAGGTACAGACACAGATTTATATATAAATATATATTTATTTGGCAAATATTAATATTCTTTTAATATATACATACTCTGGGCACATGTATTAGAAATATGAACATGAAATTAATGGGCCCACAATGTCCTGTCTTGAAGTGTAATGCAAAAATATCTTGGTAAAAAATAAATGATCAAGTAAAGAAACTACTGATACTTTAAAAAAGATTTAATAAAATAAAATATACATTATTCAAAATTCTTATTTTTATTTGAATTTGAAAAAATATTAAATGTTTATTTTTCAGCATCAAGATTATCAACATAAAATACCACTGACTATGTATTATAGATATAAAATATTTGAAAAAGAAGTAAATTGAACGATTGTTTTCTCATATAGCTGCTACAGAAATTCCCTAGGAGTTTATATAATTCAGTTTTTTCTAAAGGAAATGAGCAACTGAAGGTGTTTTTTCTTTTTTTTAGTGGAATAATTATAATGTCTGTGATAAATTTTATTATGCCTACGTGTATACTGATTTTATGTATTTGAACATTAAATTTTTAATTGTCTTTTATCGCCTGTTGATTAAAAATGAAATCATAACTTATTTTATGGCTTCATGCTCATTGCATTTGTTTATATGTTTGACTCAAAACTACTTCCACCAACATTTTTTTCAGCTTCAGCATTTATTTTCACTTTTTACTCACGCTCATATCGTACTCTAATCTTTTGATCTGCTCCATCAACTAACCTTAGAAATAGCTGAAAGAGAAATCAATATAAGAAATTTTGTTGCTATTGCCATAAAACTACCTCTTTTATAGCAAAACAGATTTTCCACTTAAGTCATTTTTTGGTTTTGTTTTTGTGGCGTTGTATAAACATGTTATGATTCTGATGATTGATGTACAATAGTCTCTTACAGAAATCCTATAAAATAGGCACATTAAACATCTGTTGTTCTTGTTTCATAAATGAGGAAAATGAGAAAAGACTAGGGTTCTTGTTCAAGATTTCTATAGACAACATGAGGCTGTGGTGGAGTTTAATTTCAGGATGTCTGTTTATGAGTCTAGCTTATTTCCCCTGTAGGTCCACACTGGTAATTTTAGCCATTTTATTTACAAGATATATTTCCTAAATGAGTATTTTTTTTTGCTATGCTTATGTCTCACAAACTGCCTCAATGAAGTATCTTTCCTGCTGAGATTATTGGTTTATTCTTAAGCAATCTCATATCAAATGATGTTTAGAAGCAAAAAAGAAGCCATCATTGTTATTAACATTTATTTTAGCCTGCTCTAGGCTGAAAAATCTGCAAGTGTTAATGAACAGTTTTTGGAGAAAGCTTTTCAACAAAGCAATCCAACCTCCAATGGTGTCTCCTGAAAGATGGAGGTGAATTAAATAAGTGGTCTTATTGTTCACCACCTAGCACAGCCAAGGGGATCTGCTGAGTTAATGAAGGTTTCTAGACATTTTACTCAAAGAAAATAGGATCAAGGTTATAACAAACACATTTTTCTAGTGACACTTTTCCAATTATGGTGTATCTTGTCTCCCTCCGGCTGTCCTGGTAACTTTAATTAAAACTGCTCCAATCTATTATGAAGCTTTAAATACTGTAATATGCCCCAACTCTTAATTCAACCTTGGTATTCAGTTTATGATTAGATAATGAAAAAAAGAAAATAATGAATATTTTTAAATGACTATTAAAATTGTTTTTTTTTTTTTTTTCTGGAAGGAGTAGGTCATTGTTGTTTAATGAGATTGTTTTATGTGTCTTTGGCTCTTAGACCAGTAGTTCTCTGTCTTTCATGCTTATCATTAGTGCCTATAGGGTTTGCTAAAAATACAGATTCCTGGCCTTTATCTTTAGAGGCTTTAACTCAGAAACAAATAAAGAGACCTCAGAAAACTAGGTCCAAAGAAGTGATAAAAAGATCCATGAAGAAATGTGGAATTCTGCAGAGACTCAAAGAATTTAAAATGCATTGTGTCTGTGTTTTAGGAATCATTGGTTTACTTTAGCAAGAAGAAATTCATTAGAATATATTGGAATGGAATAAAGACTATAGTTTTAAAGAGTGATTGCGAAGTGAGAAATTGTAAAGAAATTTGCATTCTCAAGAAGTTTGACAGGGCAGCAAAAAAGAACTATGGAATACTACTAAAAACTATTTGTTTGTTTTTGAAAATGGAGGATGTGTAAGCTTGCTTATAGATAGAAAGGAAGGAATTATTTAATGTGACAAGAAGATAAAAATATCTGAATGTTGAAGGATAATTTTAGAAAATATAGATTCCTAGCTTAGAGTCATGAAAATTATCTTTGAAAAGATTGTGGTATCGCCCTGGCTGGTGTAGCTCAGTGGATTGAGCGTGGGCTGCGAACTAGGCATCGCAGGTTCGATTCCCAGTCAGGGCACATGCCTAGGTTGCAGGCCATGTCCCCCAGCAACCGCACACTGATGTCTCTCTCTCCCTCTCTCTCTCTCTCTCTCTTTCTCTCTCTCTCTCCCCCCTCTCCCTTCCCTCTCTAAAAAAATAAATAAATAAAACCTTAAAAAAAAAGATTGTGGTATCTTCACTTCAGAGAGAAGGGGTATTAAATGGGAATAAAGATAATTAAATTTTCAGATAAAGTTGAAGTCACTGGATGACCTTTTTTTTTCCTGGTAAAGCAGAAATTGAACTTATATGCAAAGAATGAAGAGGCTATGGGCATCTTGAGGACTATACTGAAGATATGGGGAAGCAAAGTAACAAAAAGTGAAAGGAGTTTTGTATGGATAAGTGAAATGACTGATAAAAAATCTAGAGTCTTCCTAACATAAAGCAAAAGCAGAAGATATAAAATGCCCTCATGTTCTAAGAGTGAGTGAGGTGCTGAGCTACATATAAACTTGAGTGTTGTCCAAAAATTGTGTGTGTGTCTTGACCATTAGCCCCAAACCTATCTTGAGGGTATAAATTTATCTAGTTTGAAGAGAACAAGGAAAAATTACTTTGGATAACATGAAAAATTGTGTTATTTCTGTTTTCACAGAGAAAAATAGTGTAAATGTTTTTGAGAGGATTACTCAGTTTGCTTATGTATTTATTTCCCATTGAGTCTGAGTGGTAAAGAGACTAGGTAATCCACTGTTTATTTTGCCAAATTGGGGTTACTTTTATTTATTTGGATTTGATACATACTTCTGGATGCTGAGGCATTGCCTGCCTGATGGCTGAGCAATGAAGGGTGATTTCATTGGGCATATGCTCACACACAAATCAAAGCGGAGGTGGGCTTTGTCAGATAGAGCTGATCTGGGACTCCATCCAGTAGGGCACTCTGCCAGAGGCAAACCCAGTTCAGCAGAAAGAGGGTAGATACATTCTATCAGATGGGAACTGAGGCATGGTTGTAAATGGCAGCCAGAGATGCTGCATTGCCATTAGATGTTCTGGATACTTCCAAACAATGCAGACAGCACTCCAAGAGAGGAACAAGTCAGGGATGAACAGCCACCGGTTCCAAAGTGTACCAGCTCACAATCACAGCCAAGAAAGGGCTGTCCATTAGGAGCTTCCTTATGGTGCCTGTGCTGCCATCACCACCTGTGAGCTGGGAAGTATGGGAGAGGTGGGACCAGAAGCTCCAAGAATAGAGCAGAAGTTTACCACACTCCTCAAATAGACTCCTGAAGTTTCTCTGCCTGGACCAGTACGAAAGTAGTAATATAACTACAAATTAATTTAAATTAATCTTAAAGCTTTCATTGTAACCCAAGTTAGATACTTTAATTAATCAACTGAGATTGTTTTTAGGCATAAAAGTTGTATATATGGTATGCATGGAAAAGTTATAGAACTTGTAAGGCTAAAGTTGTGTTCAGATATGATTAATAAGAGCCAAACTAGAGTATGACTTGAACAGGTTGCAGGTTTATTTTCTCTCTTGTAACAAGAAATGTGGATGTAGTTAGCTCAAGATATTTCCAGAAGTTCCGTTCTGCTACTTCTGAGTGCATCGCACTGGGTAAGCCCTGACTGCAAGGGGGAAGGAGAAACGCAGTTTGCACCTCCCTGAACAAAACTGTCCTCCAAGTTCAAATATTTGAGCAGCTAGCTGGTGTCTATGTCAAGACCTTTTCAAAATTTAATGTGAGTTTTAGGGAAGAAAGTCTAGGGAAAATTCATTTTAAGAAGCAATGAAAGAAAAACATTGGTTCCTTTAATATGATTGCATGCATAATCAATTCAGGTTCTCTAAGGAGGCTAGAAACAGTAGTAACAGGTGAATGAAAAAGCCATTGAATTCAACTTAGGTTGAAGATTCTCAGAGTAAATTTTGTAAACATCCTGGACAATTAAAATATTTTAAATCAAATTGGGTGGGAGGTGGGGGGGTGGGAGGAATTGAATGGGAGTAAGGGGGTGAAAACTGTACTTGAACATTCATTTAAATAAATAAAAAAAATATTTTAAATCATTAACCATGATAGGTAGGGTCTAGTAGTGACCAAGAGTTATATGAATATAAGAAAGTAGACAATTTTATATGGATAAAGTGTAGGTTTATAGGGAAGAGTGGAGAAACAAGAAATTGTGGTATGGATAGAAATTTAAGAAATTAAGAGTCCTAGGTGATAATAAGGTTGAATCGGTGAGTGAGCAAGTCATTTAAATGGAGAAAAGTGAAAGTTTTTGAAGTTTTAGAAAGGAGCAAATTCATAATTAGCACTTTGAATGTCTGCTGTGATCCAAATGCTTTTGCTAGACTCTTTTCTTATATTTCTAACACAGTTTCTATTCTGAAAATAGGTATAACGGATAGCATTTTAAAGGTAAGAAAATAAAAATTCATGTATTAAAAATTTTCCCAGTTTCATACAAATTAGCAAGTAATTTAAAACCATACACACGCATACAAATTATCTGGTGTTTCCTGTGCAGCCTTTATTAGTTTAAAAACTCCCCACATTAACTCATTTAATCTTCACCTGACACTCAGATGACGGTCTTGACCAAGTCTTACACGGAGTGAAATATGTGGGCTAGAATCCTTGTTTGTAGGTTACCTAGCTTTTAGCTCTATGTACCATATTTTACACTCAAAGTGATTTCTCAGTAATTTCAGCCAAAATATGTTTTGTCATTTGTTCAGTCCAATAAGATCTCTCTGTAGAGGTGCCATTATAACTATTATAACTAAGTAATCCACACTAATTTTACCTTTAACTGGGTCCCATAGTACCATCAGATGTAAGTCCTGTAAAATGAATCTTCATCTGCTTTGTTTGCCTTGTAGCATCTGACACCTACTTAAAACACAGTTTAGCATTAAATAAAACACAGACCTATAACCTTCAGAATGTCCTTCCAGGTAGTAGTTTCACAAGAGAATTCCTCCTGATTTTTGAAATCCAACTTTCACAGAATACGCAGATCTCTCAATAAAATACTTTTGTTTGTTGGGTTGTTTTTTTCTTTTTTTCTTTTTTTTTTTTTTGCTGATGCTTATAAGGTAACTATTTACATATACAACTCCACACTCAGTATTTTTTAACAAAGCAGTATCTGGGAGGAGTCTTGATGTACACTGCAAATATGATCAGTGGAAGAGAGAATCGTGTGCAGATGCTTTGAAGAACAGCCCAGGTGCCAGCCAAGGATATGTACATGTTTTCTGCTGGCACCGAGGAACCAAGTCAGGCCAGCAAACACCTATATCTTAATAATCCTACTCATTGTTTCATTAGGAAGTGATGTTTGTAGCATTTTATGCTCTAATATGAGTTTCTTACACTTATCAATGCAATATATTTTACTGTTTTAGAATTTTAAAAGTTGTTTGGAGGTGTAGATTGATACAAAAACATGATGTATTTTTTCCATTTAACATAATAAATGATAGGCTATCAGAATTTTCATGCAGAACATCCTATTTTTCTGATTTTTTTCTGGCTTAAATGGATGATTCCCGTATTTCTTTATACCATTTGTTAACGTGCTAAATGGAAATCTCTACACATACCACCACATTTCCTCTCTTACTTTAGCAGCATCTCTATGGATTTTTCAGTCTATCATTATAATAGGAATTTGGGGCCAAACTGAAGGGACAGTGAAGCAGTAAGGGCTATTAGGATCTCTTACATGACTAAGAAGGAAACAGCAGATCCATACACCTGTAACTGTAGTGCAACTCCCTAGCACATACAGCATTTTAATTTTTATAACATTCTGTTTTGATTTATATATTCTGTAAAGGTTTGTAATAAAGTGTTTTAAAAAAACTTCTACTGTAAATTGCTCAGTGCTAGAGAGTGCTTTCTCCCACCCACATTCCACAAGGTAGGGTCTGAACTAAATGTGACCTTATGAAAAAAGCCACTTTTGGAAAAAAGCTAGGTACCAAATATATCTTGAGGGTGGAGAGTACAATTAATGGCAGAGTGCACCTATTTTTTTAATGGAAAATGTTCAGACGAGGAAAGGTTCTGGGCAGCAATTACAGTCTTATTCGAATAAAATCCCTTTAGAAATGTGATTCTCATGGTCTTGCATTGACTTAATTCTGTAGGATCAGAATTAATATCCAAAGTATCAACAAGAGCGTTGTTGTGTGGGCAATTGGACAAATACAATATATACTGTGATAAAGGAACACTTGCAAAAATTAGAGTAAAAGAGAGTGTTGGGTGTGTTGATTGCACTGAGTAAAATGAGAATTAAGTGAAGTGACTTGCAAAATGAAAACGTGAGGCCCATCTTACAAAGTAGTCAAGAATTTCAGGATGACAGCAGAGGAACATCGAGCCAGTTGTGGAGTCCACCTGAGCGAAGGGCCCTATCTGACTGCAGAAGCTACGCCCCCACAAGATGGGCCAGCCTGTGCACGCAGTTGATTAGTGGCAGATCTGGGGCTAGACTTGGTATTTTTAACTACTCATACAGTGCTCTTTCTTTGATGATACGCATTGAACTTTACCTGGTGACTTGAGAGTCGATGAAATCTATAACAATCATTAAAAAGATAATCCCAAGTGAGGCCAAAAAAATCCATATTGCATTCCACTTCTATTGTATAAAATTACAAACTATAGAAATGCTCTGCTCTGAATGTCCTATTAAATGGTATTTTGTATAAAAATACATATGGAGAAACAGTGCTAATCGAAGGCCAGTCTCTTTGATTCACCCAAGGCAATCTTCAAATATGACTCCATAGCATGCCACAATAGTGGAGACGATCTGGTTAAGTAGTATTTACTAATGGTGAGCACTGTTGAAGCCATTTACAAAGTTGAACTTTAAGGAGTGATCAGATTCCTAAATGTCCTTAACTTTATTTTTAATCTGTTGATGTTTAGTTTTTCCTTTTCCTCATTAACCCTTAACTGTTCTGTTATAGAATTACAAAAACTCTAAATCTTCTGTGCATTCATTGTCTAACTTTTACTGAGTATCATGGAGGCAGAAGCCCTATGTGAGATACCCAAAGCTACACAGGTTTTTTTTTTTTGTATACACTGGAGTTCTTTTGAATCTACTCTTTATAATTTTTTAGAGCTTATAAAGTCAAGAACTGCATTTGCAAAGATGAGCTCTCTTGTGCTTTCCTTAAAATTCCCTGACACAGTTTGCCATTAGAGTGATGGAATGCCCAGTTAATTTAATTAAAACATCATAGGATCATACATCTTGAAGGAGTTTTGGGAATTTGTTTTTCTAACCTTCTCCTGTCAGGTAGGTGAATACCTAGACCACCAAGGTTAGGGAGTTAGCTATAGTTTCCTTAAGTATTTTCAGTAGTGAAGCTATTTACTTCCACAAATACAGGGCACAATTATTATTGTTTATCTTGGTTTTCAAGAAATTATTTCTGACATTCATGTCCTTGTCTAATTTAACTCCCTTTTATTTTCTGTTCCCCATATACATTAAAATTTGGTTGACATTCTCCTTATGAGAATATTTTATTTCGTGTGTGTGGGAGGGATGGGTCCATATTTGGGGCAGTACAAACAATCATCAGTTTAGCCTAGTGTTCTTGAAAAATGGTGAATCTCAGTTGCTGAGCAATTATTATTTTTTTAAGATTATTTTTGTTTTTTATTATTTTATTTATTTTTAGATAGAGGGGAAGGGAGGGACAAAGAGAGGGAGAGAAACATCAGTGTGTGGTTGCCTCTCGTGTGGCCTCCACTGGGGGCCTGGTGACCATTTGTTTCACAGCCTGTGCTCAATTCACTGAGCTATTCTACCTAGGGTGGAGCAGTCAGTCTTGCCAGACGTTGTGTTAAGCACTTCACAGGTGTTATCAAATTTATCCTTCAGAACAACCTTAGGAGGTAGATGTGCTGTTGTGCCCGAAGATCAGAGTTACCCTGAGATATAAATGGTCCACAGCACTGTATAAGTTTCAAGTCTATAGCATAGTGTTTTGACATCCATATAGCTTGAAGTCAGTCACACAGTAAATTTAGTGACCATCTATCATCTCACGTAGATAAAAACAACAGCAGTGCACATCTTTACACATGGAAAAAACTTTTGATTATTTTATTAGAATTAAGTCATATAAATTGAATGGTTGAGCCAAAAGCAGATGGACATTATTTATATTTTTCTTTTAGAGAAATTATTGTTAGTCTTTCTATGAACTCCTTCTCTCCCTTATCTTTGTTTTTAAATAACAGGGCTTCTGAAAACTTAGGAACAGCCAGGTTGCACTTGGCCTAGTATCATAACTTAAATTTGCTTCTATAAGCAGAACTTAATTTTAAATGATAGGTATATTTTTCATTATTATAATAATGTCAAAACCTAATAGTGTTCTCTATAGATTAGTGTCTTTGTTTTTGGTAATCAGTTCAAAATTAACAGGCTGGCTGGGGCAAACATCTGTCTTCCAAATGTATTTAAAAATATGTTCAGCCTAAGTCTGCAGTTTCTGATTGCACATACCTGCTCACATGGTCTGTCTTGTGTGTTTCATCCCAGCCACAGGCAGCATGCCAGCGTGCCACACCGTGGACCCATGATCCTGCTGTCGGCAGGCCTTGTATTCCAGGGCAGCTGACGCCACCAAAGCCCAGCTAAAAGCAGACACCAGCTTGTGTCTTGACAGCTGAAGCATTAGTTCCAAAAGACTGTCTGCTACTTCTTTGGCTAATTTATTCATTTAGTCCCAGGACTCATTACTCCTCAATTACAGCTACTCCTATAAATGTTAGTCTATTGTTACCTGACAAACCAATCACCTCTGATTGTTTATACTGTCTTTACTCAGAAATTCTAGGTCAGTCAACTTAAAAGTCCAATAATTAATAATAATAATGACTCGTTTTCTACAAGAGGGTTTGCCGAGAATTTATTGCCCTGTACGTTAATCCCTATGCCATTATTTTCTCCAGTACAACAACATAATGTGACTTCTTAAAAAGAGAAAGAAATAAATCTTCCAGTGTGATACTTATGTGCTCAGGATATTGCTTTAAAATGTGGATGTTCAATAGCCAGTTTGGCTTTAAGTTCATAGAAATAAGTCTGACTCAGCAGAAGTGTTCATTTTTATTAAAATGTCTTTGCACACATCAGCTTTGCCCTTGCAAATGGGCATTTTTAAAATTACAAGATGAAAATAGATTTAAAAAGTATATAGTTTCTGATGCCTTCATTAGTAACTATATTTGACTCACTAATTATAACCATTAAAATGATATTGTTTATCCATTCATCTACTGATGGACATTTGGGCTGCTTCCAAATCTGGATAAAAAAAAAAGGTGTGGTACATTTACACAATGGAATAATACTCAGCCTTAAAAAAGGAGGGAAATCTTACCCTTTGCAACAACAGGGATAGACCTGAAGAGTGTTATGCTAAGTGAAATAAACCAGTCAGAGAAAGACAAGTACTATATGATTTCACTCATGTGGAATTTAATGAATACAATGAACTAACTAGCAAGACAGAGATAGACTCATAGAGAGAAAGCAGGAACAGCTGTCAGGGGTGGAGCTTGGGTGGGGTACGTAGAGGGATTGAGCAAAAAAAAAACCCCCAAAAACACAACTCATGGGCATGGACAATAGTGTGGTGATTGCCAGAGATAGGGTGATTGAGGGACAGTGGAGGAGGGTCTAGGGGGATAAATGGTGATGGACGAAGACTTGACTTGGGGTGGTGAACACCCAATACAGTGTACAGATGATGTGACGTGGAATTGTGCACCTGACACCTATAAAATTTTGTTCACCAGTGTCACTCAATAAATTCAATTAAAAAAAAGAAATTAATTTTTAAAATTTGTCAGAAAATGATGGCATTTTTAAGATTAAATATTAAAGTGTTTTAAAAATAAAATCTTAGGTAACACTTTAAATAGAAGAAGAATCATAATAAGTGCTCATGATAACTGCTAAGCACTTATCTAAGGACCATGCTAAGGATTTTATTTGCATCTACTTATTTAACACTTACAATGTATTTCTACATATAGTATTAATATTATATCTATTTTATGGAGATATTTTGTCCAAGGATTTGAATCCAGATCCATTTAATTCCCAAGCTTTATGACAGCATTTGTCCTCAGTCTGCCTTGCACTTACTATGTGTCAGACACATATAAACATATTTATTACTTTTGTATGCATTATTTCATTCAATAATTTCTTCTCTTTCACTTCCTCTCCTCTCTCTCCTCTTTTTTCTTTTACTACCCCCTCTTCCTTCTCTTCTTCAGTGTGATAAAGTGAGGACTTATAGATTAGAAAGTTTTAAGTAGTTCTAGAATGGTATTTTTGTTTCAAAATAAAGTTATATATTTTCATGTTTAATTTCATTTAAGGTGTGCTATACAAAAAAAGTGATAATGATAGCTTCTTTTAATTTTAATTACAATGCAAAAGGAAAGACTAAAAGAGGATGGGTGGAGGGAATGAAGGAGGGAAAATCTAGCCTTTTTATTCTCCAGTCTTATTACTGGTAATACATTAAATATTTAACGGAAAGACATGTGGTTGTCTGGTGATGGAGACAGAGATTGTAAAATCTAAAAGTGTTTATGAAGCTTATTGTAATTACTTGGTTTGTATATGAAAACCAACTCTTTAGGGCATCTATAAATCACTCACTGTGCTGAGGCTTTTGTACCTAAGTGAATATATTGGGTTGGTCAAAATGTTCATGTGTTTTTTTTTTCATAAAATAAAACACATATTTTTCATTTTCACCAATAACTTTATTGATTTGGATATTTTGAGTATGTTAGCTATTTCCTGTGTGGTATAGTGTTGATTGCTCTAAATTAATGTCTCAATTTGATCCCCATCTATTTCAACTGGTCCACCCAACCAGGAAACATCATCCAGCGAGAAATCTCTAGCACAAAACTTCACAAACCACTTTTGACAGGTTTGATCAGTCACAGTACCTTCTCCATACACGGCATAAATCTTTTTTTTTTTTCGCATCTCAGTTGCATTTTTACCTCTATTGACATAATAAAGCATAATATGCCAACAATTTTGCATATTTTCTTTCATCTTCAATATTAAAGTGCCTCTAAAAATTCACCAATTTTTGTTTTTTTTAAATGCATCCTGATATGACAGCTATCACAATACAATCCAACAAAATTGTTCCTAATGAAGTTCAAGACAGCTAAGCACTCCTAGAACAATCTTATGCAAAAATACCAAATGAAATTTTTGGCCAATCCAATATTTTTGGAGTATTTCAGGGAAACTCTATCTAGATAGTAAGCAGCACATGCACTTGTGGCATAAAGATAAAAATTAATTAGAATATTCCTATTTTTAAACTTGAGCTTCAATGTCTTACAGGTATATATCCATTGTATTATATCCTATGAAACCAACGACATTTTTTGGTAATGTATGTCTCATTTAGATGGTATTTAAAGAAGCACATTTTACTCGCACCGAAAACATTATAGGCAAAGATGCAGAGCTAAGTGAACCATTTGCAGTTCTGAACTTAATGTATATTTAAGTTAACCATTTATTTTATTTTATTTTATTTTAATTGTTGTTCAAGTACAGTTTTCTGTCTTTTACTGCCATCCCAGGCCACCCCTCAGTCCTCCCCACCTCCCTCCCATTTCCATGTCCTCTTAGTTTTTGTCCATGTGTATTTTATACTTGTTCCTGTAAACCCTTCCCCTTTTCCCCTGAAATTCCCTCCCCTGTCTCCTCTGGTCACTGTCAGCCTGTTCTCTGTTTCAGTATCTTTGGTTATATTTTGCTAGTTTGTTTGTTTTGTTGTACAGGTCCCTGTTAAAGGTGAGGTCAATATGGTAACCAACTTTTAATTACAAATAGAGAGAAATTCAGGACATGATGTATAGTTAAAGGACCTATTGCCCCATTAGAGGAGAGAGTGATGTGTTATGGGAATAAGAAGGGAAAATAAGGCGGCCAGTTGAGTTTATTTCATGGAATACAAAGAACTTCTGAAACTCTCAAAGCTTTTGTCCTTCCTAAAATTTATAGGTGTTTAATGTATTCACTCATTCCTTTGTCCCAAATAATGGTTTGCTGGAGATTTATAATTTTGAAAATATGTTATCTTTCAGGAATTTGGAGGCAATAGCTCTCTGTAATTTCAGCGATGCTAACTATCTGCCAGTCATCTGGCCTGAAAAATCACTGCTGCTTAATGTTTCTGCACATCCATGATCAATTTCTCTTCACTAAATGGTCTTGTCTCATTCTTAGCTGACATTTCACACCAATTGCCCTGTCACTGTTGGAAGCTAAATCAGCATATTAAAAAACAGCAAGTGGCACCTAATGCCACCCTGAAGAAAAGTTGCTACGTTTTAGTTACCGCACAGATCTTCAGCAGCTCTCCCGGAATATTTCAGACGTGCTCACGGGTTTGAAACAGCATTTCTCAGCTGCACAGAAGGCACACTGAATAAATACTGGAAGGAGGACAGTTTAAAGACTTAAAGGCAGATCCTGCCAAGGCAGGTCATACTTTTCCTCTCAGCTGCATGTACAGGGGAATTATCCCTGTGATCTGCCAGTGTTTTATTGCCACATAAGTAGGCGTCCATTACAAAAGGAGCTGGCAGTGCACATTTTTGTTGTTTGTGTGGCAATAGTAATTTGCCACTTCTCCATTTAGTGACAGTGTTTTAAAAAGGAAAATAATCTATGCATTTTAAGAAGCAGTGAGCTCCAAAAGATGCTTGGTAGCTTAAATAAGTGCAGAATCATTTGTATGGTACAACTAATGTTTAAAAATTGGATGATACTCAACTAATATTAGCCCATCAAACACAGGTCTGCCTTGTGTTTCTGATTCATTTTGTGGTGCTGCCTATTCAAGTACCACGGAATCAGATATTTTGATTTATATATTAAATCCTGATTCAGTTGCTTAGGCTGTAATTTTTGGTCAAGTGCAAAATCATCCCATTATATTTGGTTCTCATTATCAGAGATGTTAAAAATGTATGGGTATGTATTCTTTTAAGGAAGTGGATTTTTCTCTTTATAAGAATTTTCCCTGGCTGCCGTGGCTCAGTGGATTGAACACACGCCTGGGAACCAGAAGGTCTCTGGTTCGATTCCTGGTCAGGGCATATGACTGGGTTGCAGGCCAGGCGCCTAGTTGGGGGTGTGCAAGAGGCAACTGATCCTTGCAGACATGGACAACAGTGTGGTAATTGCTGAGGGGAGAGGGGTATAAGGGGACTAAATGGTAGTGGAAAAAATACAGTAAAGATTAAATTAAAACATTAAATTAAACTAAAAAAAATAATTTGGGAGTGGTGAGAGAAAGGAGACTTGGAGTTAGAACCTGAAAATCTGAGGATTTTTAATATTAATTTCAGTTTTAATCTGAGAAAAATAGTTTGATTAATGTTTAGAAAGGCAATTTAGTGATGAAAAGAATTGAGGTATCAAGATCATACACCCAAGTACAAACAAGTAGTACTCAGTGAGAGAGATAATGTGAAGAACAGTTTTGTCTAATAAATGATGAGAATAGTTTTTTAATGTGCTTAAAGTAGTTACTTTAAATGGTTAAGTTGCTACAGTATGAAATATTATTGCTTGGGTTGGCAGGGTGGTGGGCAGAGACGAAAGAGGGCATAGTGGGGAGAAATGGTAATAAAAAAAGTACAATAAAAATAATGTAAAAAAACCTACCTTATTCATTATCTATTTCCTTTTATATTTCCTAATGATTCTATTTAAAACATAAGTATAGATTTTAAAACATAAGCAAATTATTATTTGTGAAGTAAAATAAATATTTGATTTTTGAGAATCTCTGTTTAGTTTTTCTGTAACTGGAATCCCTTTACTACACAGCAAGTATTATTTTTAAACAATGCCTCCCGCCTTGTGACATTGATCTAGGAATTAATTAAAATTACTGTTCAGTCTTTGCAAAGTGTAATCACTGATTAACTAAAACCGAGTAAGAAAAAATGAGGGGGATAAATGGTGATGGAAAAAATGGTTCTGCTTGAAAATAATACTTTATAACTTTATAATACTTTATAATAATGCCTCTCATGTACTAAAGTGAGAAGTAATTTTGAAAAGTTATTATGAAAATATATAACAGGATATTAAAATAAAAAAGAGAATATATTAATTGTGATTCATTTTAGTATTCGTTGATATTAGTTGATTTATATGGGATAGGCCATGTGGTAAAATACAGTAATGATTGTATTATCTCTGCTTCAGGATTTAATTTTCTAGAACTTTATGGCCAACAGATATACGAAAATATGTTCAACCTCACTAGGTATTACAGAAGTGCAAATCAAAACTACACACCTGTTAGAATGGCTGTTACCAGTACGATAGGTAATAACAAGTGTTGGAGAGGTTGTGGAGAAAAAGGAACCCTCATTCACTGCGGGTGGGAGTATAAAGTGGTACAACCACTACAAAACTCAAAAACATTTATTCGAAAAGTTTTATGTGCCACGTTTATTGCAGCATTATTCCCAGTGACCAAGACATGGAGGTAACCAAAGTGTCCTTTGATAGAGAATTGGATAAAGGTGTGGTACACATATAGTACGGACTGCTACTCAGCCTTAAGAAAAGATGAAATACTCTCATTTTTGACAACATGGATCGACCTTGAGAATATTATGCTGAGCAAAATAAATCAGTTTGAAAAAGAACCACGTGCTCTCACTTATATGTAGTGTATAAAATTGAAACTCATAGGCCCAGACAATAGTATGGTGATAACCAGAGGGAAGGTGGGGATAGGAAAAGGGTAAAGGGGGACAAATATATGGTGACTGAAGATGATTTGGCTTTGGGTGGTGGGCACACAATGCAATATACAGATCATGTATCATAAATACGTATACTTGAAACTTATATGATACTATTTACCAATATCCCCAGTAATTGTATTTAATTTTAATTAAAAATACAATTTTTTAGAATGGTAATTTCTTCATCTTCATGTAATCAATAGAGGATAACATTTTATTTTTAAACGTGAATTTTTCAATATCCATTTTATCTTGTATTATCTCATCTGTTTTTTTTTTTTTTGATGGGGGCATAGATTTATCTTTGTCTTTATTTGAAACATTTAGAAACATTTAAAAAAGCTGTTTCCTTTAAACAATATATAACTAGTTGTTTTTTATTAATTTTAAATTAATTTTAATTTTTTATCTTCACCCAGGGACATTTTTTTTTCATTGTTTTAGAGAGAGAAAGAGAGAGACAAACATCAATGTGAGAGAAAAACATCAATTGTTTGCCTCTCGTACATGCCCTAACAGGGAATGTTCGCACCAGGACGGAAATCGAATGCACCCAGACTGGGGATCAAACCTACAACCTTTTGGTTACCTGATGATGCTCTTACCAACTGAGCCACAGTGGCCAGGGCTATAACTAATTCTTAGTATTTGATCTAAAATAACAATTTATCCTTTATTGGCAGAACTTAGTTCAGTCATATTTAACTCTATGACAAAAAACTCAGTTTTATTTTTTTCATTAATTTACTGTTTATTGTTTAACAAAATGCTGCCTTTTACTCTTTTCCTTAGTTTTTTTTTTTTGCTCTGTTCAAATTGTTTCTCTTTAATTTTCTCCATGTGGTAGTTTGAAAGTTCTGGGGTGTGTGTGTGTGTGTGTGTGTATGTTTATGTGTTTAATCCATTCTTGATTAATTCCCTTCCCCTATTTTGTTAGTGGCCCAGATAAGATGTACTGTTTCTCTACATTGATGCTCTGTTTTTTTCTACTTGCCTTAGCCTCCTTAGTCCTACTGATACAGTTTTAAGAGAGAGATTATTCTGTATTAAAATATCCTTGAGAGTGTGTCCCTTCAGTTTGTTTCAGGAATACTTTTTAAGCATTTAAATTTATGTTCTCATATATCTTTATCTCTTGGGCTGCAGTCTTGTCTCTCAGTATTTTGTAGATATTATCCCACTGTCTTCTATCCTCCAGGCTTCAGATAAGATGTGTTAGGGTCACTCTGATTTCTCTCTCTCTCTCTCTCTCTCTTTTTTTTTTTTTTTGCATGCAGCACACTCACTATGCCTCAAAGCTTAGAAGACTTTACTAATTTCTGGACTTCAAGAATTTTATGATTTCAGTTATATGTGGAATCTAATAAACAAAATAAATGAACAAAAAAAGCAGAAACAAATTCATAGATACAGAGAACAAACTGATGATTGCCAGATGGGTGTGGAGTTAAGCGGATGAGTGAAAAAGGGGATGGGATTAAGATGTACAAATTGCCAGATATAAAAACAGTCATGAGATGTAAAGTACAGTATAAGGAATATAGTCGATATATTCAATAATGTAATAACTGTATATATTACCAGATAGGGACTAGACTTATCAGGGAGATTAATTTATAAGTTGTGAACATGTATAATCAGTACGTTGTATATCTGAAACTAATATAATAGACAGTGAGCAGAAGGGCGAGGGGAAGGGATAATGGGGGAAAAGGGTAAAGGGTTTACAGGAACCATTATAAAGGACACATGAACAATAACAAGGCTGGGGCGGGTAGAAACAGGGGAGGGAAGTGGGGAGAGCTGGGGTGGTGGGGAGAGGTGAGGGGGAAAGGCAGAAAACTGTACTTGAACAACAAAGAAAAAATGATAACATATGAATTAGGGTAAGCTAATAAAAGATAATATATTTTATCAAAAATAGTATGTTAATTGTAACTGAAAATTTTAAAAATTAAAATATTTTTTACTAGGATATGTCTAGGTGATAATTCATTTCCCATCCATCAATCTGGGAGTCATTCTGATTTCTAACCTCAGATTTTTTATATCTCAAGAGCAATTCTTTCCAGCATATTTTTGTTATAGTTTTTATATTCTTTTAGGATATTTTACAATTTGTATGTAGGTTTGTTGCCTAGATATCATCTCCGTATCTCTTAATTTTTCCTTCATGTTTTCATTCCTTTAACTTTTTTTTCAGTTCGAACTTCTTGAACTTTCAGGCCACTAGTTCAGATACAAACAATGATTACCCTTTCTTTTAATTTTTCTGCTTATTTTTTTCATAGAAACTCATGGTTTATTTTTTCCCCTGAATTTACTTTTATTTTTATTTGTATTTACTAGTCATGAATTCATCTATCTGTATATACCATTTCATTAAAGTATATTCTGATCATTCTACTTGGTCTTCTCTCTGGACCTATAATTTTATCTGCCCCTCCTGGGACTATAGTCTGGTAATAGACATATAAAAGATGTTGAAAGACAAAAGATTTTCAGGGCCCCTGTTCTACCAAATCTTTCAGTCATTCCTTTGGTCTAGAGTTTCCCTGCACATTCCTCAAGAGCAACCCTACTTATGGAGTTCCTTTTTCTATTTTTCTTTTCAGATTGGTTCTATTTTAAAAAATTAAAATTTCAAATGCACAGAAAAGGTTTTAAGTCAGGTGCAGTTATATTATATTCACCCATATTTTCTCAAATTGCTGTAGCATTACCTGTCTTTTCCCCCAAAACCACACACAACAAGTTGCTGAATTCATCCTTCTTGGCCTTTGAGGTCAAAAAACAAAAAACAAAAACAAACAAACAAACTCCTAGAGGACCACATCCAACTGTGGGTGCAGGTGTGGGCAAGATAGATACCAGATGCTAACTCTTCCTGCATCTTTACCTTTCATTCTTCATACATGGTTTCCATACAAATTCTAGTAAGTGTTTTATTTTAGCCCTTTGGGGAAAGAAGCCCTGTATAGTTTTTTTTCTCTTGTATTTTATTATGGGCTGAATTGTGTCTCTCTTTGAAGTCATATGTTGGAGACCTATACCCCAGTTCCTCAGGATGTGACTGTGTTTGGAGACAGGATCTTTAAAAAGGTAAAGTTAAAATGCGGTCATTAGGGTGAGCCCTCATCCAGTATGATCAGTATCCTCATGAAAAGAGAATATTAAGACATGGACAGCACAGAAGGAAGGTCACTTAAAGACATAAGGAGAAGATGGCTAGAAGAGAGGTCTAAGGAAAAACTAATCTTCTTGACAATATGAACTTGAACATCTAGCATCTAGAATTGTGAGCAAATAAATTTGTTGTTTAAGTCACCCAGTATTTTGCTATGACAGCCCTACCCAATTAATTAAAATCCCAATAGATCCAGCTCCCAGGGGTTCTAGTAGGTGGTTTATTCAGCAGAAGCAAATGACTTGATGGGTTGATTCAGGAGAAGCAAGGAGATGAGTGCAGAGGGGAAGGGTTATTATGCTCCCAGAATCTCCCCATCAAGTGAAGCTATTTGTTAACTGGCAAAATGGTATACACTTATTATACTTAATTACACCCATGTGAAAAATACCACAAAAGTAAACACTTGGATTCATTCAAGCAAAGCATAAATTGCTTTTCAATTTATATTAATTTAGGATATATTATCTAGTTGCAAACTATACAAAATTCTTACCATGTCACTAATCAGTAGAAATGCATTGCTTTTAAAATTACCTTTAGGTAAATATGGGGAAAATCCAAATCTGACTATTTTTGTTACTTTTGATATCTGTAACAAAATTTCTTGTACGAAGATATACATTTCTATTCAAATTTATTTGTGTATTAGCTTCTCTTCCTTGTTGATTATCCAGCACTAACTATATTATGTAAGAAGGTAAAATGCTTATAAATTTAGAGCAGGAGAACAAAGACATTTGTCTTTTTTTCCCCACAGTGAAATATGAAGTGGAATGATAAAACAGAGGGTGCTAAAGCCATTGTTAACCTCAGTCATATTTGATTTGAATCATCACATTATCATGGGTATAAGGGTGGATAGATAAAGTTATCTTAGGTATTTCTGTACCATAATAAATTGTCATTATTACTGCTTCTAAGGTGATTGAGTATTTTTGAGTCAGGAGAAAAATGTCTGCCTTTAAAAAAAGTTAAAATAGGTGGGTATATATTTCTTTTCTAAATATGAACTAAATAAATTAACTAAGGTTCTAATATTTTTTAAAGGAAAAGGTGTCATGCAAAGATTCAAGCAAAACATCTCTTGCAGGAGCTGTAAGAATGCCAAGAGCACACCGCACTACTGTTACATTTTCTAGCAATCCTTCTGTGTTGTTGATGCCACTGCACCTGCTTTTGCCAGACGTCATGCTGTCCCAGCGTGTGAAAGGACTGGATAGAAATAGGTTCTCTGGCTTTACCACGTTCTTTCATGACCAACACATACAGCTGCCTGCAAGAATAAATGTTTTTAGCATTTGAATGCAAGGACAATTCCTTTAGTGTCTGTAAAAAATTGATGAAGACAATTATAACTATTTTTTCTTCAATTTTTAACTGAGCTAAGATGGCAAATACAACAAATAAAAAAAACATAAAATCCAGCAAACTGAAGTATTTATCTGTTTACTTTGACAACCTTTGATCCTTTGAGAGTCAGATGTAAAGAATACCAATATTAACATTAAAATGGAAAGTGTAATGGCTTAACCATTATTTTTTTATTGGATTATTTAGAAAAGCACATGATCTTAGAAACACTGCACATAAATAAAATTTAGTCAAAACAAATGTATACTACATTGTCTTGAAATTATATTTAAACAGTTGGTAGAAATCATTGACATAATATGTAATATAGATTTATTTTTTATTTAGTACTTATTATTTTAAAGTAATATTTTCTTTATTTATAAATGTGTGTGTTCAATGTAAGACATATGAGATTGGGAAATACTTTGAATTCTATTATCCAGAGAGAAACATGATTTATATTTTTGGTGTATATCATTCTATCATTTTTATACAAATATTCACCTACAAAGTTAAAAGTACAAATGTTTGTTTTAAAGAGTTATGACAGTGCATTTTGTGTATGTTTACACTCATGCACCAGACTTGCAAAGTTTTCACGTGCGTTTTCTCAGTTAGTTATAATTTTAAGGAGTTTTCTAGAATTCACATAATTATATTCACCACAATCACAAGATTAATAAGTGGTAGAGCTGGGGTCAAACTTGAAAGTTGCCGTCAACTCCTTCTTTATAATCACTAACATTAGGAGTGAAAAGATGGGTAGTCTGAGGCGATGTCTACATTGCCTTGGAGTTCCAGGTTATGGAAAATGGTTGTGTGAGACAGATCTGTAGAGCTGTTACTTATACTGGAGCACCTTAAAATTTCATATTAAATATTATTTAGTAGTTCAAAATTATATTTATGGTTTTACAATGCTGGAAATATTTCTCTATACTGAATTGACATTTTTGATTAAGATTTTTAAATTAGTCATGTATTTCATAATAATTCTCTTTTAATGTATTTAATGAGGAAAATTCAATTTTTTTTATTGAAGCCTTCATTGTAACCTACTTGATTCTCATTAAAACCACCCTTTGGCAATAGATCCTGCTTCTGATATATCTACACAACAAGAGTAACTGTGGAAGAGTATGACTGAGTCTTATTTGGTAATAAGTTTGTTTGTAAAAGTGAATGAATACAGGGTTATTTTTAAGATTGCTTATTGCTCCTCTGTTATGTAGTAAAATTCTATATTACTGGCCTCCAGCATCTTAAATATATATATATATTCCTGAGAGATTGTGCTATATAGAATGAGCTGAACAATGCCAGATGCATAAGATGCAGATCTTATGTGGTAAAGACCACAGTTAGAATAAAAAGCAAAGCCTAAGGAATAAATGTAGCTACTACATGCTAGAAATCTTTTTCTCTTTTTTAGACACCCTTCTTATTCTATAGGTACAATAAAGCTTCTCTTTAATTTCTTTTGAAAATGAAGGATGAGGTTGGTTAGTCTATCAAATTCTATACATTCCTTCCACTCCGCTACAGATTTTATAATAAGTTTAGTAGAAATTCACATCTAATTAGATAAAGTTATCTATGGAAAACAAGTTTTAGATTGTTTTTCAAACCTCTCCCCACAATAAAATTAAGGTGGGGTTAGAATTTTTATTTAATATTAGCTGTAAGGAGACATATGTCACATGTTGATTACCAAGATTATTGTTATGTTATTGAATGGGATAACATATTTATATGATTTGTTTCCTTTTTATTGAATTTATTGGACTGACACTGATTAACAAATTCTACAGGTTTCATAAGCACAACTCCATAGCACATCATCTGCACACTGTATTGTGTGTTCACCACCCCCAGTCAAGTCTCTGCCCATCACCGTTTATACCCTCTTTACCCTCTTCCACTTCCTCTAACCCTCATCCCCTCAGCAATCACTGTTGTCTGTGTCCATGAGTTTTTTCTCTTTTTTTCCTTTTTTGCTCAATCCCTTCACCCCCGTTCTTCAAGCATGCACCCCTGCTAGCTATCAGCCTCCTCTCTATGAGTCTGTCTCTATTTCGCTTGTTAGTTCATTTTGTTCATTGGATTCCACATATGAGTGACATCATATAGTACTTGTCTTTCTCTGACTAGCTTATTTCATTTAGCAAAGGGTAAAATGTCCTTTTTTACAACCAAGTAGTATTTCATTGTGTAAATGTACCACAACTTTTTTATCCACTCATCTGCTGATGGACACTTGGCTATTTCCAAATCTTGGCTATTGTAAAAAGCACTGCAATGAACATAGAGGTGCTTACACATATTCTTTTGAATTAGTGTTTCAAGTTTCTTACAACTGGATAAAGAAGAGTGGTATATATTAGCATTGGACTACTACTCAGCCATAAGAAAAGGAAATACTGCCATTTGCAATATTTAGGTTTTTATGAAGTAAATATATTGTCTTATAAAAACATGGTAAAACTATATAAACAATATAAAATATACATAGAAAAATATGTTAAAACGTTAGCTCTTAAATGTATTAGTGTATTCCCCTATCAAATTTGAGAAAGATAGCATTCATATTTTCTAGACTGTTAGTTTAAATTTTACTGTATATATTTGAGCTAAAGAGATACTATAACCAAAACACAGGTTTGACTGCCTGCCACAGCAAAAGCCAAATCATGAGACAGGCACTGGTGCAAAAGACAAGAGGTTTATTCAGGTGCCACAACCTGGAAGAATGGTGAACTCCCATCTCAAAGACCATCCTGAGTCCATGGTTCTTATAGGGAGGGAAGGGCTTTTTTTCCTATCCCGTTATCTTGCCGGCTTTTGGTGTATGTAGGCCCTGTCCACTCATCTTTCCAGCTTTTGGTGTGCTGGGACCCTGTCTCTTCCTCTAACTTTCGGTGCACTCAGTGTAAAAACCTCCCCTGTGCTGTCTTGGCCAAAGGGGAGACTCCCTGGTATCCCCTGACTGCCTGTGGTAAGAATACTACTCCAGTAAATCTGAGCAGTCATCAGTTTTGTTACATGGGATTCTCCTGAGCTATTTTAAGCATGCTAAGTCTTTGACTTCTGAAATAGGTGTTTTACGTGAGGAGATAGTTAATGATACAGCTTGTTACTAACTTTTAATCCATCTTTCATTTATAAATGTATATTTTCTCCTAATAAAACAGCTCATGTCAGGCCCCCTTTTTGTTATATCAGAGCAGCTAATTTTAGTTGCTTAGATAAATGATAAGTCTTGCCACTGTGCAGAAATTGTAAGTGCAAATACCTCTGAGTTCCTAGATTCAAGAGAAGAAGTGCTGTGGTAAAGGGGCCTGATACCAAGTTATTTTTCCATGTTTCTATGCTATATGACTTTTACATCAATCAAAAAGAATCTTTAAGTATTACATAATGAACACAAAATTATTTCATCTTTGATATAAAGTACTTACCAATAGTGAGAAGTAATTTACTAGCATTTAACTATATGAAATGTAGCTGCTCCAGCTTATGTTACTGTTAAAGTAATTCAAAAGTTTACAAGAGTTGATTAAGCATGGTGCTTTAACCAAGCATGTTTATCTCTTTTTTCTCTCAAAACTCTATTAAAATAAAATTAAGGAATAAAGGGGCTTAAATCTGTAAGCATACAGGTTTTATAAGATAAAGTCAGATGAGAGCTGCTAACAAAGGTTTAGAGCCAGAAGAGAGTGATTATTGACTTACAAGAGCAGGGCAAGCAAAAAGCTAAGTGCCTACATCAGGATAATGTATAATAAATTCATACCACTTGGGTAAAAAATTCCATTTGTGCCTCTGAACTCTGGAAGAGCTTAGAAATTAGAGCTACAAGGTGACTTTGAAAAGTTGAGTGTAAGGTAGGTCTGAAGAAATAAAGATTGATGATAGTGTTTTCAAGTTCCATCCTCAAATCCCTCCCTCACTGAACTCAGCCTTGGGTTGAACCTAAGAAGTTGTGTACACAGAGATACCAGCAGATAAGAGAATTGTTACTATTATTACAAAAGTATTGCCATTTTAAAAGAGGAAAATTTTAGAGTTAAGGGAAGTCCGTACTTTGAGCTGTGAGATTCTCAGTTTCTTCTTGAATTCTGGAATTAGAGAGGAGTTTGGAGACTTAACTTTGGGAGATATTGGGCCAAAAGATGAGATGTACAGATACTGGCATTTTGGGATTCACCAACAAAATGTCAAGGTCACTCTATGGTAAAGCCCATATATCAGCAAGCCTGTTCCCTCATAAGAAAGATTCAGTCAGCTTTTCAAAAGTCAGCCTTACTCTTTGTTTTTATTTTCTAAACATAATTTATTTTTATGCACTTAATGCATAAAAATTATTTATGGGACAAACAACCAAAAATATTAGCAAATATCCAACTGAACTACCTGTGGCAACACTAGTCTTCATTATAAGAATTCTTTCCAAAATGACTCGTAGTCATTTCTGCCTTGGACTTAACATTTTCTTTAATCATGGCAATATTGTCACATACCCTTCTCCCTGTGCTTAGCATAGTCTGTGTCCATGATATATTTGAAAAGGATTCATAAGCTCAGATTATTTTTTTGATTCAATGGTGAGAGCTTTTGAATTTAAATTAAACATATGTATTCTATTTCAGGTACACAGAACCTGGTTACCAATTAAAACCTTCTTGTACTCTCCCACCCCTTCTCAGGCTCTGCATCCCCCAGGTTGGTGCCATGAAGGTGTCCACTTCCAGCCACGTTCCCAGTTCTGATCAATGCCTTACTATTGAATTTGGATAGACAAAACTTACATATATTTGAGAAAAGCTTTGAGCATAATAAGAAAGTCAAAGTGACAAACAGGATTAAAAGAAGAAAAGGACAAAAGCAAACATAGAGGCAAGAGAGATAGTGCAGGAAGCAGAAGAAAACTTCAAAAACTGTAATCAATATCCAAGACAAGACATCTTTTCTTTTTGAAATAATATCAAAGTGTTATATGAAAGCACTTTAGAAAATGTATAAAAACTGATAACAGAGTCGAAGACATTAAACAGAAAGGAAGGATGATAAAGTTGAGGAGATCTTATTTTTTCCCACCCCAGGATACTCTTCCTATAAAACAAAGGCAAAGAAATGGAAGACAAAGTCTTAGAAAATTGGAAAATCAGCCTAGGTAATCAGAAATAAAATGAGTTTAAAAAAGAAAATGGATGTTTGGAAATGATATGTTTATGTATGATATATGTATGATTTTGATTATATATTTTATGTGCATAATGAATGTGTATTTATATATTCATATAAGTATTATATATTTTAGTAATATGTATATGTATATATGTACATTTCTTATAACTGAAGGATATGAGCCCAGTTTGGTAGGAATTACTAAGAATGAAGAACAAGAAAGAAAAGACATTGGCAAGAGGTTTGAGAACAAGTGTTTGACCTCATTGGTGAGAGGTTAAAGAGATGATAGTGTAGTCCCAGAGAGAAAAATAAAGGGTACCATATTGAAATCATAGTCAAAAGGCAATAGACTTTTGAAGAATAACACTGGAAGCTAAAGACAATAGGAAATGTTTTCAAAATTCTTAGGGATGATCATTTTCAACCAGATTATATCCAGTCAAACTATGAATCAAGTGTGAGGCACAGCAAACACATTTTCAAAATACTGTTTTCCTGTGCACTCTTCTCAGGTAGCTACTGCTGGAAGTACTCCAACAAAATGAGGAAGCAGGTAATAAAATGCATTCATAGATTTAAATAAAAGGATTTAAAAACTTAAAAGACATGGACATTACCTGGATGTCCGCAGGAGGCAGGGCAGGAGTAAGCAGCCCAAACAGGTGCAAGATTATGGGGTGGGGGTGGATGTGGAGTGATGTCCCCAAGGAAAACATGAAGCAGATAGATCACTAGATGTGTTGACCTCATTAAAGAGACTGACCTTTCTTTTAGAGAGCTTGACAATGTGTAACTCCAGGGAAGTCAATAGGTTATGGCAGTAAACTGCATGGCTTAGCCATGAGGAATATTTATATTATCATAATTATATCAACACTGAGTACTGAATTACCTAAGAATTGTGACTGCCTCCACGGAAAATGAGGGAGGGAATAAGGGTGTGTGTGTGTGTGTGTGTGTGTGTGTGTGTGTGTGTGTGTGGAGTGGGGCACAGGCAGTGACACAAGAAAACAAAATACTCCTTGTAGGAGAAATTTTAGGGGTATGATCTAAGTTTAAAAAACAATGTATGGCAGTTTTAGCATGTTATATTTTAAAATAGAATTATATAACCAAGAAAAGTTAACATGATTGAAAATGGTTGTCTCTGGGGAATCACCTGGGAGTAGGAAAAGATGACAAGATTTTTTTTAAATCCTACCCTTTATTCCTTGTAAGATTTGTTATACTGGTTGACTTTTAAATTAAACACCTGTATTATTTGGGAAAAATTAACTTAATTAGCAAATATTGTATGTAGTTTCTAATTGAGAATAAATATACTCCATTTGTATTCATCTATAAAATTATGTAATACTCCCAAATTTAGCTTGGACCTTGTATCTTTGCTACATTAGTAGTGTTTTGTTTTGTTTTGTTTTGTTTTTTTAGGCACAGTATAATATTGCTGAAAAGTATGTCTACTTTCTTCTTGATTTCTATATGTTTGCTTTTAATAAGACTGAAATAGCAACTACTTATTGTTCCTCCTCCTATGTGTCAGCTGTAAATATTTGAGACATTCTTTGATTCTTCCTGCGCTGTGCTGGCCTCTCTCTCTCTTAGTCTACCTCTCACACACTCTAGTGTCATCCGGAAGTTGACTAACTTCCACCTAGAATACAACCACCACTTTAGAAACGATACTCCAACTCTTTCTGCTTCCGTTTATTCAATAGTGCTTTCAGGTTAAGCTTCGGAGTCACCACCGTGATGCTAGTTCTTTTCTCACTGTACAAAAAAAGTAAAGGGGAAGATAAGGCAAAACCTTTTCCATGAAAATAATCATCTTGGGAAAGGCATAATATGTCATTGTTTTTGGTGCCAGTGATAAGGGTATTTACTCAAAAGTGTTTACTGATCACTGATTACTTCCAGACACTCTATGACTGGCACTCCTAGCAGCTAGGGTTATAAGCATTAGAAAGACAGTCCCTTGCCTTTTAGTTTACATTTGCAGAAAGGTTGTATAAATATTAGGTTTTTTGGGTGGAGGATGGCTGTGGTTTCAGAGCCAATAGCTGATTAAGTTATTTGTTGAGAGAAATTCAGGATCAATGAACTGTATTTCAGCTATGGAAGGTTAAATGGTGGTTCTTTCCCCTGTATGTTTTTACTAACTGAAAATAATATTTAATTTTATAATTGAAACACCTCCACATATAATACTTTAAAATTAGAAATTAATTATATATAATTATATCTGTGTACAGTGTTTGCAGTGGTTAGCCCCTTTTCTCTATTTCTGTTTTTACTTATCTTTTTATTCTGGATCTCTTCAGTTTTATCCACAAACAACTGCAACTTCAAAATGAATAATTCATCTGGTTCATTGTATCCTGAATTGGCATGTCTGAGAGCAAATATAATACTGTGTGTTCATACACAAAGCCTTTTGTTCTTTAAAAAAAGAAGAGAAAAATACGTGAGGTGTCAAAAGGTGTTTGTGCTAAATTATGTATATATTGGATAAATTTAATGTCATTTTAACTCTCAATTCATCATAAGTAAATAAATTCATCTTCTCCTTTAGGAAGGACAGATAGCTACTTAGTTGAATCCCATCAAGATATACAACTGTGTGGAACTAAATATTGGCACCATGTAATCATTGTACCTTTCTGATAGGTAGTGGCTGTTGCAGGCTGGCTACATGGCTGTGATTTATTATTTAACTGTAGGTTGTGTTCATTTCAGCAGGAAGCCTCTCTTCCTGCAGCTCCTTTGAGATCTATGACTGTCATCAGGCTTTGCACAGTGACTTGGGCATCATTCTCAGTTGCAGATTTCTCTGAACTCCTCCAAAAGGGTTCATTTTCATAACCTCAGTGGAACATGCAGAGAATTCATGCCCAAGTTTATTGACTTTGCTATCTCGTGTGTTCATGGGAGCATAAAACCATAGGCAGCTGTTCTTTTGGGTTCTAGTTGTCAGGTGGGAAATTATGAAGAGCTTCATGCTGCTTGGAATAATTAAAATTAATACCGGAAGAAAACCTGCTCAATTAGCATTGGATTCCTTACAGATACAGAATAATTAAACTAGTGTCTGTAAGAGACAAGAGTGCATTTGTGAGATACAAATATTTAAGTAGGAATAATTTTTAATCTTCATAGACTACTCAACAAATATATCAATTCAGTGACTCTTAATAAAGAAGCTAAAGTATTCAGGAGTGTATGTGTGAGTGTGTGTGTGTGTGTGTGTGTGTGTGTGGTAGGGAAGCCAAAGAAGCCAGCTTTTGTTATCAGTGCTCCTTCCATCTTCCCTTCAGGTTTCCTAATCCCCAAAGCAATCCCCCTTTTTCTCTATTTCCTTTAAATCATTCATATTAAAACTTTTGGAGGATAGAGATGGGACCAAAGGGAGCAAGGAAAACATATTTTAAATAAATATTTAATAGCAAAAAACAAGTTCTAATCCTGGAATGAACGTCAAGAAGGCAACTACAGGGATATTTATTCCATGGCACTTGAAGACCTCTTTAAAAATATACTTGGGAGGATCATACCTCGAGCATTCCTAACATTTTATACAGTAGTCAGATAGCATCCGCAAGCATGAACCATCAGCTTCCTGCTCCACATATGAGCTGGCAAAAGCATAAGAGTGTGAAAGGCTGTAACCAAGGTAAAAGTAAGAATATAAACAAGTTCTGTTCTTAGTCCTTGTGACTTTTAGAGTTTTACCTCTTTATATTTATGTCATTAGGGAGTTCATAGTTGTTTTTTCATTATTTTAATTGTCTGCATCATTTTTAAATGCTTGTCAAAAATAGCTTGCCAAAATATGTGACATTTGGCTCTTTAAGAATAATATTATGAAGTTCTAGATCTGAAAGTAGAAAGTGCATTTCAATGCTATCTTTTGAGAATTTGGGTCAGCCCTCCTGGGAGACCTGAATTTGATATTTGTTTCCTTTCTCAGCTGCAGGGTTTTTGTTTTTTTGTTTTTCGTTTTCACTAAAAAGACAGTGCAGTGAAGCATATAGGACAGATGTTGTATATGAGAATGAAAACTAAAAACACACACAACTGTGCAATGGGATGTCATTTGGAGGAGATGTAATAGAATTCAAAACGGTTATTTTTCTAGAACATTCCAACTGAGTAGGGAATACATTCTTCTTCTTCTTTAAAACTTCTCACTAGAGAACATACTCAGAGGGGAAGAGAGAAAAAATGAAAGGGAGAGAAACATTGAAGTGAGAGAAACACTTCAGTGTGTTTCTGTTGCCTCTGGTTGCCTCTCGCTTGGGTCCCAACTGGGGGCTGATCCAGAAAACCAGACATGTGTCCTGGCCAGTAATCAAACCAGCCACCTTTGGATTTATGGGATAGTGCTCCAAGCAACTGGTCCACCCGACCAGGGCAATAGCATCCCTTCCTCTTAAGGCCACTGGTCTTACTGCTAAACCTGTTTGCCTAAATATATTTAAATTATTAAGAAATTGATCTTTAGAAATAACAAAGGGTATCTCTAGAGTACAAAAAGAAACACAAAAAGCTCAGACTTGATTTCCCAGTCGTTAATTGATTCATGTCAGTAACTGGACAATTGGTCTTGAAGTTACTTTTTGGAAATCCATAAAAAAAGAAAAAAAACTACAATGGTGCTGAGTTTCAGTGTCCTGGGTTGAAGACGTGTGTTATTGAAAAAGAGTGTTCAGAGGACAGTGATGATAAATTGCAAGTGAACTGTAAATTAGATAAGTTCATGATTTAAAAAATAAGAAATTACTTTTTAAATATGTATATGCTTATTAAATGGTGTAGGAGGCAGAGAGCACCTAGCTGCCTTTACTGTGAGCTGGACCTGTTGTGCCTTTGAAATCTATGCATGAGTCAGATGCATTCCCAGAAGCCCAGAGAGTTGGTTTCACCTTTCTAAATGGAAAACAAAAGCAAAAGACACACATGCACTTTTAAATGTGCAATGAAACAAAGTACTGACTAAGGAAGTAAAAACCCATTGGGGAATGTTTTAAAAAATTTTTTGCTTGCTTCTGTCTTCCTCTCGAGAACAAAGCAGAGCTTTTTAGGGCCAGATGAGGAACTGAGACATGACCTAATCTGCCTTCCCGGCCCAGGCTGCACTGCATCGATTGTAAGAGTCAGTGACTCGGGATGGGAAACTTAGGGGGAATTAGCTGTACTGGAAAGTTAAAGATTTTGAGAAAATCAATTAGATTTTGAGATGTTTTTGTAGCATATTTCCCTATCTTTATTTGTAAAAAGCTATAGGATACTGTATAACTTTTAAAAAATGAGACTGGACCTTGTGTCCATTCCTGTGAGTTTTATGGTCTTTGGGTAGAATGTGTGTATGTGTAATTCAGCACTTGAGGCTTACCATTTGCGGCGAGTGGTTACAAACTCATTTCTTCTTCAGAAGTGCAGTAATAAGACAAGGAGTACAGGGAGTGACTGAGTAAGGAAGCAGAAGAGCACAGACGGGTAGAGATGAGGCAGGAAAAGCAGACGCTTCTGGGAGATGCTATTCGACTTGCTCCGCAAGGGATGATTCTCAGTCATTGGGACTCTCCCCCAAAATGCTTCCGTGTTGCTCTCTGGATGGCTGGGGTTGCTGGATGGCAAGTTATATTCATGGAAGCTAATGACAGACATAAAAAAATGTCTGTCATTAAATTTTTCCCATAGGTAGAAATGGGAGAGAAGGAGAAATGATGAAAGTAGGAAACAATTCTGTGGTGTTAGGGGCTTGGAAAGCATAGAGAGAAAAAGGAATAAACAACAAGTGGGAAAAAGAGTAACAATACTGCTCTTGCATAGCCTATGAAATGCTCTCATTTCTAAGGAATTTTTTAGTGAACTCCATCTGTGCCTTTTTCATCTTTGATTTACAAGTAATAGAACTAATTATTCTTTCAAATACATACTCCTAACTGCATTTGATCAATGCTGCCTATTTAACGTGTTTAACTCAATTGTACCCTGAAGTGAGAGATTCTTTAACCCACATTCTACACATTGGGGTCCTGAGGTCCCCCATTCCTAATTCTTCACTATGTTATTGACAAAACAGTTAGGGTATCCTTCGGTTCCATTTTGCCTGGGGCTTTCCTAAGTTTGTTCACCATCCCATGTATTTATATATACCACTCAAACTTACTGTCCAAAGAGATCCATTTTGACAAAATGATATATGCATTGTTTTCTTCTCAAAATGGATCAAGCCAGTGTTCTCTAAGCCAAAGCTGCTATCATAATGTACCTATAGGCCTGTCTCTGAGACCTTATCACCTCCCATCCAGTAGCTAAGATTTCTATCCAGCTTCTACCCTCTTTCAACAGTTATTTGGACCATCAAGGAACTGAAGAATGAACAAACATTGAAACTCCTTTATATATTAAAAATAAATGAGCAAATCACTATTTTAGGAGTAGCTACAAAATACCTTGAGACATTGTAATCTGGTAGCCTGGTTAGGGCTACAAGATTATCCAGGGTTGGGCTGTGTAGGGGGAGTTTGGAGGATTTGGGGCTGATCAAGGAAAAAGACATGACCATGAGAGGCAGTAACACACAGCAAGCTTTACTGGACAGCACTTGGACAGGGTCGTATAAGGGAGAAAGGACCTCACAACATGTGACCATCTGGGAGCTGACAGCGCAGAGGACACCATCCAGAAGGGGAGTGGGGCAAGGGGATCTGGAGGAGAGGTGCATTAGAGAGGGGCTTATGAGGGGGGACTCCCAAAAACCTGGAATTTATTTATAAAAAATTGTGTGTTTATTCTTACGTGTTTAAACTTCAGTCACTTTCAAAGTACTCTCCATTTGATGCAATACACCTATTGAGATGTTTATTCCACTGCTCAAAACAGTTTGTGAACTCCTCAATTTTGATTCATTTCAGTGCGTATGTTGCTTTTTGTTTCACTTCTTCCACATCGGCCAAATGTTTCCCTTTGAGGACTTTTTTCATCTGGGGAAACAAAGTCACTCTTGGTGAGATCAGGTGAATAGGTAAGGTGGGACATGGGGGTTGCCATTTGGTTGAAAACTGCTGAACAACCTTCATGGTGTGAGCAGGTACAGTCATAAATTACCCATCATTAAATGAGCACATGTTTTGAAAGTATTCAAAAAAAAATTCACTGAAGCTGAATGCAGCCTCTCCCAACAATGCCAGCTGGTACACTGTTACAGATGGGTTCCTAGAACACTCACCTAGCAGGGTAAGCCTGTTCTACCAGGGGTCTCTCCTCAGATGATAATTCTGTTTTTGGAGGTTCCCTCTTGTAAATATCCAGGTAGTGTGGCTCAGCAGTACTACAGAGGGTCTCTGGGTCAGAGAGCTATGAGTGGCAGTGGTGTCTTGGGGTCTTCATAACTAGGGCTTCTGTTAATTAGTAAATTAAGTAAGTAATTTATCCTTGCCTGAAAACATTTTTTCATTGCTTTTTAGATAGAAAGGAAGGGGGAGAAAGAAACTGATGCAAGAAAGAAGCATCAATTCCTCCCCTGTGCATCTGGATTGGGATCAAACCCACAACTTAGGTATATGCCCTGACCAGGAATTGAACCCTGCAACCTTTCAGTTATGGGATGATGCTCCAACCAACTGAGCCACACTGGCCAGGGCATGTATAACCTTATTTTATTTTAAAAACTGGATGTTCTTCATGGTGATGATTAATACAGTTTTACAGATACTTCCCATTATTCTATTACCTCAAAAACATGTAGTTTTAACTCCCAAATCCTTTTAATCTTGCTTTCCATGTTCCTAGATATTGCTTTCTTGAAAGTCTCTGTTAATGTTTTAATCCCCAGATCCAATTGCATGAACAAGCAGATCTGCCAACATCTATGAAATTTTATTGTGTATTGTAGCTGTTCTCTCTGTGTAAATTTTAAACTTTTACAGAACCATAAGCTCCTTAGTTGCTGGATCCTGTCTGGCCTTTCTATTCACCTTGCCCTTGCCTGATACATAATAAACACTGAATGCTCTTCTCCTTCTATTAGAAGTAATCTTTGAGGCAGGTTCCTTAGAAAATGTATCATAAAACATTAAACAGCTTGAGGAAGCTCAGTTTGAATTTTGAAGTACAAGCTGAAAAGATCGATTTACTATTCGTTTATTTTCTGAAATGAAATTTTTTAACTTCCATTTTTCTTCAAGCAGCAAGAAGGTTGGTACTCTTCAGGGAGGGTCTAATAGGCTCAAAATACTATTGTAAAAGCCAGTTTTCTGTAATATTTTTAAAGAAATGTAGGAGGCAAAAAAAAATCTGTGTCTTGAATCAGAGGTTTAAATTATGGTGCTGTTATAAAGTAAAAGATACTTAAAAAATTCTGAAAGTACAGCCAGCTTTGTCATGGCATTGACAAGGTTATTCAATTTGATTCTTATATTGGGTGAATTGTAATGTTTTTGTTTACACACTCCATCAGGAAGGTGCATGGTGTGCCCGAGTTCTCTCTGCTCCACCATACACACGCATATAAGGAGAAAAATCCTAAATAACCTAAGAGATGTATACTCACTTTGGAATCCATTTTAATGATTTGGACATCCCTATGGATATCTAAAGCCTCTGTGAGTTTTCTTCCATTTTACAATTTTATTTATACTGCATTTTCTTTAATAAAATGGAATTATGCTTTTTTATTGGCAGTTTGTGAAATAGCGATAAATGTAAAAAAATGGGGGTAATCATTTCAGCTAACTATATTGAGAGAATCAGACATCCCCTCCTCCTGCTGAGAGTTATCCTCCTAAATCCCACTAACTTCTCTGTCCCCAGCTCCTCTCTGTCTCACAGGGGTCACCCAGAGGTCAAGATCCATCAGTTTCAACTCTTACCCAGACTGGAACTTGTTGGGGCTTGCTTTTCTTTTTTTTTGGTTCAGATGCCCTCAAACTTTACCAGATCACTCAATGGATAAAAACATAATTGTGACAGCAGATTAGATTTAGTATATAGAGCTTACTTGCTTCGTTTTCTTGATATTTACAATATTGTAAAAGAATTTTAGACATTGCTATCAGGAAGAGAAGATCTCCATAAGTTATTAGGGGAAGTATGGTGTTACATTCATAGAAGGAAGTGCCATTTTAAAATGGAATTATGGAGTTTTAAATTAATTTTGAATTCATAAATTATTTTGGTCATTCAGTTAAAGTTCATAGTCATATATTTGTGCATTTTTTATTTGTATTCATCATAATGATATAAATAAAACCTGTATAAAATCTGTATAAAACTAGCATATCTTCTCATAAAACACCCACTATATACTTGTAGCTCTTTAATTACCCCATTTTACAGGAATGTTTTTATAAATAAGATGTAAACTTTATATACAGTACATGTTTTAGAGGATTGAAAGCTTTGGGGATAATGTTATGCAGAATCTATGTAAAACTTGACTCTGTATCATTGAACGTGTTCACTGCTTTAGGGATGGAACTATTTAGTGAAAAAGTTATGTCCCCACATTATCTCATGTAGCAGACACTGTAAGTGTCTTCTGAACACCCAGTTTGTGTGTCACCCATTGGTCTTGGATGACACTGACCAGTTGCTGTCTCTGTGTCTCTTGACTGATTCTCCCGTTACAACCCAGGACTCGATTAATACAATCCATTTCATTGTCTGGAGGAGTGGTTTATATGTGATCCCATCACTGCAAACCTCAGGTCCCTTCTCCAGTAGTTCAGCAGTGGTATGAGGGAGAGAAGCCTTTCTCTTTCCCACTGGTCTGGACCCCAGCTCTCCTGAGAGTGAGAGAGGAGCCTTTGGATGATGGGACACTTGGCTCCTTGATGATGATGCGGAGTTGGTCCATCAGTGAACAGTGAGTCACACTTTCCACCTGGACTTCCTGTCCTGTCGCACAGTAGATCCCTTAGTGATCACACCAGTTCCAGTGGAGTTTTCAGTTATTCGCAGAGGAAAGAACCCCAGTTGTATACTTTGTGCTTTGCAAATACACTGAATTGGATTCCAAATCATGAGCCTAAATTCTTGTTTTAGCTCTTCCATTTACTTGCAGTTTGACCCAAGACAAAAAAAGTTATTTCCATGTAAAAGCAGTTGGGTAAATGACATAAAAGCCTCCTCTAGCTCTAAATTCTAGAGTCTCATGATCCTAAATTGATTTCTGGATTAAAAGTCGAAGAAAAATGTACTATCTGAATTTCGGTTAATGTTGAAGAATATCAGCTTCATCCAGAACGCGACCAGTCCGCTAGGCACTTGTGAGGAAAAACCAGAGATACTGGAGTAGGGTGACAAGCTTATGTACTCCTTGGCATATATTGAGATGGCACCCATCAAAGGGTCAATGTATAACTTACCAAAGTATTGTTACTTAAGTTGTTCTAGTAAGTTATTTACAGTTACAAATAACAGACTGATTTAAAGAGCAGACATAATTATTGAAAGAGTATTTGGGTAATTTATAGAATTAAGAAAACTGCCTCCAGAACCAGGCTGGGAGAACATGCTTGCCACAACCCCTACACACAGGTATTGTGGCTTACACTGCGACCATCATCACTAGACACTGGCACTGCCATTGCTGTCCCTAACGCTGGATGTTGCCACCAAAGCTGTAATGGGTCTTTTACTGTCCCTCTTTCTCTGGGTTACTAGCTTCTCATTTAAAATCAGGTATGGCCCTGGATGGTGTGGCTAAGTGGTTTGAGTGCTGGCCTGCAAACCAAAGGGTCGCTGGTTTGATTTCCAGTTAGGGCACATGCCTGGTTGCAAGCCAAGTGTTCTTCAGTGGAGGGACGTTCAAGAGGCAACCACACATTGATTTTTCTCTCCTGCTCTTCTCCCTCCTTTCCCCTCTGTCTTAAAAAGCATATAAATAAAACCTTTAAAAAATAAAAATAAAAAAATAAAATCTGGTATGGGTCCATCTGATTGGCTGAATCAAAATGCTTGCCCAAGTTCCAGGGGCAAAGAAGGCAGGTAAAACATGCTTTTGAATTCTGTATTTGGCTGTGGGCACTGCCTCCCAACATAATTTATACCTTGAGAAATTCTCCAGACATAGAGAGATGTTTTAGTGGCTAAAAACAAATAAGTAAAAACTCAGACAAATGACAAACACACACTATAAAGTTCAGCTAATTGAAATGCAGTACCTCTGGCTTTAATACTACTGTATCTAAATAAGTAGACTTTTCAAGCTTACCTGATTAATCAACTAAAATAAAATGGACTCAACTCAGTTAAAGAACATAATGAAGTAAAACTGCTTGTTTGATTGGTTTGCCTATCCAGAAATGGGAATAGTTAACAAGTACTTGATTTGGGGTAGATGTAAATGAGATGATGTGAGTGGAGACCTTGAAATGGCTTATTATTTTGGTGGAGTGTTTTTAATCACAGTTCAAAAGCCAATTATGGTGTGCTCAATTTGCTCTTTGAAAATCTATGTTTCAACTGAAAATTAATTATACCATGTGCTAAAGGGCAATAATATCTTCTAAAACTTATTTAGTGTTTACTGTGTGCATGCCACTGCACTATTGTGTACGAGGTACATGCTTTGAGGTCTGGCACTGTTGCTGTTTCCCTTCCAGTGTGTGTTGCCTTTAATCAGCTTAGCACAATGAAGTGTTTCTTGTGGAAAGTAATTACAGGTTTTCAATGGAAATGACAGTGTATAAAGCCAGCTAGATGGTGTTTGTCACACTGGAGAGTATACGAAAAGCAGACACAACTATAGGCTTTCTGTGGAAAGACACCTTCCAGAGATAATGATAGGACTGCTTTCAGGATTGATACAATCAGAGAGCAACCTGATAGAGGGTGCTGCCTTCATCGCAGGCAAACAGTTGTGCTATCTACTTAAAAAGATCAGAGAAATTAAAAAGAAACTGTTAAGTAATGGGTAAACACTGCTGGGCCCATGCCCTGAAATGCATTGAATTTAAAACAGTATTATAAAAGGGGAGTGGTATTGAAATTTTGATTATTTAGGAAACTAGTTCAAATCTCATATTATTTCTAGTTCTTTTTAAGAAACCACATGACAGAGACAAGGATCTTGCTGTAGGTCCTAAGTATATGTTGATGTTTAAATGAAGTAATAAATGTACACTGTGATTTAATTGGCAGCACCAAAGAGCTGGCTGCCTGGTGGTAAAAGCTGTGTACTGCGCAGCTGTGTGTATATTTCTTTTTTTTTTTTTAAAGTTTTATTTATTTATTTTTAGAGAGGGAAGGGAGGGGGAGAGAGAGAGAGAGAGAGAGAGAGAGAGAGAGAGAGAGAGAGAGAGAGAGAGAGAGAAACATCAATGTGCGGTTGCTGGGAGACATGGCCTGCAACCTAGGCATGTGCCCTGACTGGGAATCGAACCTGCGATGCCTGGTTCGCAGCCCGCACTCAATCCACTGAGCTACACCAGCCAGGGCAGCTGTGTGTATATTTCACATCAAACTGACTTAATGCTTGCATGTGAGATTGGTTCATGAGCAAGCACTTTTCCTGCAGTACACTTTTAGTGCTACACACTTTAGGTCACAGTGTGTGTGTCTTTGCATAGAATTACACTTGTTTTTCCATTCACTTATGTTGTGTCATTTGTATGATACATGGAACAAAATACATTGGCTATTTCCCAATCATTCATAAATACATGTATTCAACAGTTATTTATTTTTAAGTGTCTAAAATGTACCAGGCATTGATTTGGGGGCTATAAACAGCAAATAAAAAAATAATTGTCTCTCCCTGAACATAGAAATAGAAAGGATTCATATGAGCCCCCACACTGTTGACAATATAGTGATTTTCTTTCCTTTGCTTGACCTTCTGTTGCTCTTCAGTGAGGATAACCTGGCAGTGACAGACCTCAGTGAATGAAGAAACAGGACTCATCAGGAATGAGGAAGGAATAAGTAGAGGCTGCAGCACCTAGGAGCCAAGAAGGGAGACAGTATGAAGAATAGGTGATGGTCAACAACATTAAATAAGGGAGAAGTGCAATGAACAAACAAGAAAGTTAAAAAGATTTTTTTCACAATTTACAGGTCTTTTATTGAATTCAGTTGTATACAAATATGTATAGAAGTAGCTGTGAAAAAGGACGACAGCCTCAGGCTATGGGCAGCTACGAGTCCCATCTAGAATTGCTTGGAAAATTATCAGTGTGCAGTGGCAAAAATAATGATGATGGTATAATGATAAAAAGGAGGCTTAAGACCAGGGCCCAGATTTTCAGGCATTTGCAGTGGACTCATAGCTCTGGGCCCCAGTCATGACACCCACCATCTCACAGTACCTGAACTTCATGGAGCAGGCAAATGTCACAAAACGCAGGCAGCGGGGGTTCATGAAGGAGTGTGTGTTGAACAGGGACCAGGCAATGTCATCGGGCATGGTGGTGTCACTGCAATGTCTGATTATGGTGGTCGTCTTGGGCACAGAGGTCTGGGGCACCTCTAGTACACCTGCTTCCTGTTCTTCCAGGCGCATCTCATAGGTCAGGGGGACTCCAGTGGGAGCAGCTGTGAAGAAGGGCTGGGAAGTGTGATCCGTGGTGCTGAGACGGAGCGGCTATGGTTTGGATCTTGGGTGCCAGTTCTGTGGAAAGAGAAAACTTGTACGGTGAAAAGTCTTCTGGCAATTGGCAACCAGAAAAATGTAATTCTTAATTTATTGCCTGGGTAGGCTGCTTTAAATTTGATGTTCAATAAATGCCCTCTAAGCTGACGTGAGAATAAATTCAGTGGAGGAGGCAGCCAGATGCACGTGTGAAGGTGCCACTCCAGGAAGAGCGGATGCTTAGTCAAAGGCCCTAAAGCTCAGACACCTGTTTGCTTTCCTGGCTCAGAAGGGTAGGTATGACTGGAGCTTAATGAGCAAGTGGGAGAGCATCTAAGAAGAGTTCAGAGGGGCATCCAGGGGTCAGATAACATATGGCCTTTCAGAAAAGTATTCACAATGTTTGACGATGACCGGCATTATTTTTTTCACTAGAAAACTTGCTTTCTCAATTTTAGGAAATTGATAAGTAGGAGAGGAAAATAAAATGTTCTTCTAATTCTACACTCAGTTGTAAATAATATGAGCAATGTGGTGCTTTTATTTCGATTCCTTTTTCTGTCCTTAAGCACAAACATGTGCAAACATACATGCTCACATGTGCAAATTTTTATTAAATTGGAATTATACTGTTGACATATTCAATATCAATTACTTGCACTTAATATATTAGGATGTTTGTCCTAAAATATAATATTAAATATAATTATCTTACTTGTATGTATAATATATAATAATGCACAACAATACATAATATATAAAATATTCTAATGGCAACATCATAGAGATATACCAATATCTGTGGCTAATTTAGAAAATATCCCATTTTGTAACATCACAAATATCAATCCCATAATCATTTATATATAAATATATGTATGAAACTCTTCCTTAGCATAAAATCTCAAGGTGAACCATACCAGAGATATGTTATAATTGTTTTAAAAAATATAGATACAGATTGCAAAGTTCTCCATCTGAAATTGTAAGTAGCATATGAGAGTGCCTTCATTTTTACTTCCTTTGTAACACTGGGTATTATCATTTATTACACATCTAAGTTGATAGATAAATGGCATCTCATATCTGTTTCTTTTGTGGTTTTATTTAGGACATGAAGTCAAGATTGTTTATTATATAATTGCATTAGGAATCTATTCCTAAGTAATAAATTTCCCCTGAAACTTAGTGGCTTAAAGCAGTTGTTATCTCATAGTTTCCATGGCTCAGGAACTCACAAGTGGCTTAGCTGGGTAATTCTTAAGGTCTCTCATACGGTTGTAGTCATCTGAAGGCTAGACTGGCACTGAAAGATCTGTTTTTAAGGTGTCTTGCTCATGTGGCTGTTGGCATGAAATCTCAGTTCCTTGATGCATGGGCTTCTCTAGAAACTGTTTGGCTATTGTAGAGAACCATCCAAAAGAGTGTGAAGAGGAATTCACTGTACCTTTATGACCCAGTCTCTGTGTTATACTAGTTGTTAGAATGAGTCACTATCAGACCTACCACTTGAAGAAAGGGGTAGCAAAGAACTTGTAGACATATTTTAAAGCCGCACAGTGGTTTTTTACCATTGTATCACTAGCATATTTATAGGGCATTGACCCTATTACTAGAGCTGTTATTGCTATTGGACAGCTAAGGCCACCCCTTCACTATTTACAGTACAAAAGTTACTTAGCAAGAGCAATTTTGGATGTTTGTCATATATGCCAATTTCATTGCTGTCAAAATTGTTCTTTTTTAACACTTGACATTTTGCAAGTTAGGTTATATTCATGATTTAGAGAATACCGTCTCTTAGAGGTTATAATGAGGGGAACATTCCATCATCACTTCTGTCTCATAAATTAATCAGTTTGGATTTCTGCTTAAGTGCATTTTGACTTCCGTAAATTTATAATTTTTGTGTGTACTGTTTGGATAGTTAGTCTGTCACTTATTGTCTTGGATTATAAATACTGTTTATTTCAAATAAGATTCAGGAAAGAACACATTATTTTTTAATGATTTTATTTATTTATTTTTAGAGAGGGGGAAAGGGAGGGAAAAAGAGAGGGAGAAAAGCATCAATGTGTGGTTGCTTATTGCACGCCGCCTACTGGGAACCTGGTCTGCAACCCAGGCATGTGCCTCTGGGTATCTAACTGGTGACCCTTTGGTTCTCAGGCCAGCAGAGAATCAGCCCGCTGAACCACACCAACCATGGAAGAAGAAATGACTTTTAGTTAGAGTTTTACATTGCAATTAGCTGCTTTCCTCACTCTAGCCATTTACCTTACTCTTGAAGCCTTTTTATCTCTTTGGCTCTAATTAATAATGGTCTGTCTAAAGCCCAGTTTCCATGAACTTGCTAATAAGGATAATAAAAAAAAAGCCTTACTGACAGAACAGTTTTGATACTTAGAGAAAAAAATGTTTTCTTTTATTCAGACTTATGACATGTCAGTTATTGCTTTGTGGTTGGTGGTGGTCGTGGTGATAGTCTGAACACCAAAATCACCAAACTGAGGATTAGCGAGCCTGTGTGAACTGTGGCCAGTTGAAACAGGTTTACTGATGAATAGTAGATAGTACCTCAAATTATAATTGCAAATTTCCATTTTAATGGAATAGGAATGAAAAATATGAGAAAGAATCAAGATAATATATTTACTGCATATAGAGGAGAAACAAGAGTGAAAATAAGTGACTCAAGATTCTGAGATTGCATAACTGAGTGAATAATGGTATTTTGAGTAGGAGGGAGAAACTGTAAAGGAAAGCTAGGCTCTAGAGAAAGCAGTGGCTTTCCTTTTTTACCTGATGACTTTGAGATAATTGTAAGCATTTTTGCCGTAGCTGTCTGACAGCAAGAGGAGTCAGAGGACTGACACATCTGTCAGAAAGGGTGGTAGTGGACATGTAGTTTCATTTAGGTGACACTGGGCATCAGAAAGCAAGAGCAAGGAACTGAATCTGTGGTTAAAACATTAGGGTATGGAGTGGAAGTGGGGAGCAGAGCCATAGTTTCAAGGACTTATGATATTAACATGTCATCCAGTGCAGGAAGGGAAGAAGTTTATAGTTAAAAAAGGAATAGAGTTCAAGAAATGATTATGTAGAAAATACTTGGAAACCATGGATACTACAGTGGAGAGAGGCCATATTGAAATAAGTGAAATAATGAGTATGACCTAAATAAGAGGTGAAAAGAAGTTTAGTAATGAAAGACATTAAGAAAGTCTGTGTTCATTCCACCAGAATGGCCAATATTTTAAGAAGACTCATAATGCCAATTGGTCTGTATAGGGGTCAGCAAAAGTAGATTTAGAGTTTTGATACACAAAACACAAAGTTTATTCTTGAATTATTTCTTAGTTATTCTATTATTTATTTGTACTGTTTAATACTACTATAAACCTCCTTATGTCCACCTCTGTATATTGAGCAACTGGAACTTAAATATATTGGATGTAGGGAAACTCATTTTACAGCGATCACTTTGGAAATTGTTTGGCTATATCGAACTCTATGATTCATCAATTCTTAGAACATACCTAATTGAAATGAATGCCTAAGTATACTTTAAGTCATGTAGAACTGGTCACAATAGCCCCTAACTGAAAACAACTCACATTTCATTCAACAAAATGTTGGATATATAAACTGTAGTATATTTGTACATTGGAATATTGTACAGCAATTAAAAGAGCAAAGTACTGCTACACGTGAAAATAGTTACCCATCTCAATATATAGTGAAGAGCCAAAGAAGCTAAGCAGAAAAGGTTACATATTATATGATCTAATATATTTGAAGTTCAAGAATAGACCAAACTAATCTGTGGTAATACAAGTCATGAAAGTGTCTACTTCGGGTATAGTGGCAGGGAGCATAGCTATTGACTCAAAATGAGCAGGAAGATATGGGAGTAAAGTCTAAAAGAACAAAAAAAAAAATAACAGGGGAAGTCAGTAATAGCTGAGGAGAGAACAACTAAAGAACTTAAGTTAGCTAAAGCCAAATGATGGGTCTATAATTCAAGCTGTGGAAACCAGAGACACAGGAAAACAATGTGGAAGTATATAATGATGTGAGGTCATAGAATCTCTCTTGTCTGCTGTTTGTGTCTTAGAAGTCTCTGTTTAATGCAATGACTTGGGAGGAGGGGAGACTCTAAAGGAGGGCAGACTCTAATTCTTTTCTGCCACTTTATTCCTGTTACCTGTTATGAGTCAATCACTTGCTCAGAAAATTTTTACTTGGTATATTTTATGTTCCAGACATTGAGCTGAGTATTAAAAAGATACAGTTGAAAGATGGTGTCTTTGCCTTATGTAATTGACAGTTCAGTGTGGAAAGATTGTAAAATAGGCAAATAATTTTAATAGATGTACAAGTACCATGGAAGAATGTCGAAGAATTCTTAAACTCCTGAGGTGAAGAGAGAGCCTAAGGGAATTTCAGGTAGTGAACATGTGAAGTCATGATGTATAAAGGAAATGGTGGGAGATATGAGTGGAGGCCAGGTAATAAAGGGGCTTGTATAGTATATGCCCTGAGGAAGCCACCACAGTTGAGAGTGGACCCATCTGGATTTAAGGTTATGACTTGCCTGTAAAATGGAAAAAAATGGTGTCTATTTTGCAGCGTTGTTAGACTTAAAGGCATAAAGTCCTATTTGCTGTTGCTTTAGTGAATGTAGCCCTATCATGACAGGCAAGGTAACCTAAAGGTATAAAGGTATTATACCTTTAGAAGGTAATCTAAAGGTATTATACCTTTAGAAGGTAATCTAAAGGTATAAAGGAGAATTAGAATTGGTATTGATAGAACAAGTTAAATACTGTCTGAATTCAGTCTTGTTTAGGGTAATACAGTTTTCTTATGGTTTATCTGGGCATGAAAAAGGCCAAACACACTTTTGTTAAGAATTACTTGAAGACCTTTTCCATCAGTAGACTGGGGTGCGCAGGCTTCAAGCACTGACCTACTTTGTTCAGAGTATCAGAAGATACTACTTTTGTGTTGATTTCTATAGTTATTATAGTTTATTTTATGTGCACATGGTAGTAAACTCCTGTTTTTACACAGTTTTTCAAAACTAACTTAAGAGTACATGTAGAAACATATACTAATTGAAATTGGTGGGAGCACAAGTATATTATAACAGCAGTGACCCGTGAAGGAGCCTACTCACTGATAACCAATAGCACCCTGACTTACACATCTGGAAACTGGATTTCAGGTACACAAAGGAGATGGAACTTCATTATTACCTCGGAGCCAGACAATTTTATTTTTCAAAATTGGTTTACTGAATGAAAATGCTTTTGTGGCTTTTTTCCAAGGTAATTTATGGTTTGCATAAGACTGCCTCTATAGAATTTTATAAAAAATGATGCATTAGATGCATACACACAAGTAAATATGCCATCTTGTAGATCAAATAGATGATTTAATGAGGAAGAATATAATTCC